>JAEMBS010000405.1:0-25000 GCA_018467065.1 Ephestia elutella
GAAAAGTCTACTACGAAACCTTATATTAAAAAAAAAATATATTTCTGTATTATACGAAAAGATTAATTTTTATTTTTTTTTATAAATATACTATATGCTCTAGTGACTAATTTCGTTTTTTTATCACTATTCGGTTTATGGTCATGGGTTTGTTTCTTACATAGACAAGACATAAAAAAAAATCTTCAGAAATTAATATTCATGATTTTTTTTTTATTTAAGAAACAATATAAAAGGGTGTTTGTACGGAGGATAAAAAATAAAACATTGCGAACTGAGTAGAAATTATGTTTACTTCCAAAGAACGAATTTTGCACAATAAAAAAAGGAAAATTCAACCTACAAATTTAACATGCCTCTGATTTAGCGGCGGTAGGATTATCATGAGGTGTTAGGTATTTACAATCAGCTTATCAGCTAGAGTTGCGGTTAGCACGTAAATAGTACAGCTTCTTCTGGCTGAACTGAGAAGACTGAGCAATTAAAATCAGCAATTAGATATAATCAAATGTGTGTGGCCTGTGGTGTGGCCCTAGAATAGCACCAACCCATCTCTTCCCGTGGGTGTCGTAAGAGGCGACTAAGGGATTTAAAACACCGGAGGATGGGCAGCAGCATCTTTCCGCGTACTATGCCATCACACTGCGATCGCCAACCCGCCTGCCAAGCGTGGCGATTACGGCAAAACCCCCCATGGATAAAATCCTTGGGGGAGGCCTTTGTCCAGCAGTGGACGTCTTTAGGCTGAGAGAAGAAGAGAACCTGATAAAATTTCCAATTGTACATTTACGCCTATTTTGAGCGTAAATTTACCAATAACTGGCTGCAATGACAACTACAAAACATGCCTACGCTATAGACACGCTAACAATTATATCGAATTAAAAAATACCATAATATTTCGATACGAAATTGACACAAAAGTAACTAACAAACTAGAAAAATACAAATGCTTCGAGGTGAAAGGTTATCTTCAAGACAATCACTTAATATAACCTATTCTATAACTATAAACTTATAAAGAATGTTTTGAAATCACAGATTATCATGTCCAAGTTTAATTATAACCTACCTATAATCTGTTTGACCAAACAATTTACTTTTATAAAGCCTTTAGAAATATATGAATTGAAAAAAAGGATGTAGCTGAAATTTTATAACAAAAAAAAAACAAAAAAAAGTTATTCACTAATCCGAATAAATCCGATAAATAATTAAACTTGGACCAATTACTTCATACAATATACACATTTAAATTCACGATAATTCTTGTTCATTTACTTTTTAAAGTCTTTGACGACCACCCTAGGATTAATTTTTAATATTTCACTCACTTTTTTCACTGTAAATGGCATCATAGTGTTACAGAAAGGCATAAGCGTCGTCACATTTTCATACGAATCCAGAGGAGTAGGCTTAGTTCCGTAGAAAGAGTATTCTTCGTCCTCAGAGATATACAGGAAAGGTAGTTTCGTGGTAGACTTTTTGGCGACAGTCTGCATCGGCAATTTGGTCGTGGATTTCCTTGCTACCTTCCTAGGAGGCGGACAATCATCGTCATTAATATCGATAGTTTCCATCGGCAGCTTTCGGATTCTTTTGAACGCGGGCAGCATCGATTCGTTCGAAGTGGCGTGGTATAATATCTGATAAACGAAATAGTTCCGAGGCTTGTCCGGATGGACGCTGGCGTAATGCTGTTCCATAAGATCAGTGTCTTTCCTGAAAGTCTTGCACACTTTGCAGTTGACGACGATATCGCCGTGTTTGACGAAGACGGCAGGGAGGCCTTCGTGCGTATGCGTTGCAGTTTTGTCGATCGGGAAGGTGAGTTGACAGAGTAAGCAGAAGCGCCACTCGTTGGTTACACTTTTCGGTCTGGGGCCGCGATTTTTTAGCGTGAGGACCGTGGGCCGGCCTTTGGGGAGGGGATTGGCGATGATTTTCTTGGGCAGGCCAGGGTGGGAGGCCTCCGAGTGTACGGAGACGCCGGAGCGGTATCCGGCGAAGTCGCAGTGTCCGCAGCGGACGGGTGCCAGGCCGTAGTGGCGGTAGATGTGTTCGCGCACGGGCATACGCTGCTTGGACTGGAAGGGGCAGTACGGGCAGACCGTGACTTTGCCGACTTTCCTTGGGGCGTACTCCTCGTCTATGACCAGTTTCTCGTCGTCGCTCTCGGGGTCGGCGGGCGGGGAGGGCGGGGAGGGTGGGGAGGGCGGGGAGGGCGGGGCGGGGGCGGGCTCGGGCATGGGCACGCTCTCCTCGTAGCGCACGACCAGCAGAGAGTCCTCCGTGAGGTGCGCAGGCGCAGGGTCCGCGGCACGCTGCGCGCGCAGCACAGCGGTGAGCCAGGCGGCGCGCAGCTGCGGCGAGCGCGGCGCCTCACTCGGCCGAGCGGACTGGCGCGAGTGACTCTTGCAGTGGAACTGCGCCTCGTGGTACGTTTGGAACTTCTCCGGGCAGATGCTGCAGCTCCAACTGCAATTGACATAAATATGCTGAATTTCAGCTACGTTGATTGATTTCATTTGCCGTAAAAGAAATTCAAAGTAGTTGTAGCGTGGAGTTGCCTATTCTTCACTTGCGCTTTGTAAGGCGGTAGTAATTTTCTCGTAGTAAAGTTAAATAATCGAGTTTATTAGTCCTTATATGACGATTTAAAAGTGTCTTTTTAAGCCAATTTAAATAAAAACAATTGACTTTGACTTTTATGAATACAATAAAGACAATTTAAGTTCCGATAGTTGCTCGATCTTGAGTTGAAGTTCAGAGCAGGACTTGTTACCGGTTACTCCGGTTAGTACTAGTACCAAATTCTCATAGAAAGAAGAAGAAGAAGATACATATATATAGTATTTAATGGGAGATTTGGCACGGTAACAAGCCCTGATTGATAGTAATGCACAACCTCAAACGCATACCGTTATGAGGCATGCAATTGTCATAGATAATTCTCATACATAATCACAAGTGCCACTCAAATGCGCCTTCAGTCTGCTATGCTATGGCATACTAGACCTAAATAGGTATTCTATAGCTATAAATTATTAAATTGAAGCTTTAAAATAAATGAAGTAGCATTTAAGCAATGTATTTCACAAGCAAAGCACATAAGAAAATATATGAACTGAATGAAAACTATTGAAAGCTCCATCTATACGTTTATACACGAATTAAATCTTATGATATCTCAAGGAGTTTTGGAATAGCATCTTCTTAGTGAAACTATTAAAGCATAGATGGCGCTTTTAGATAAAATTTAAAATCGTCAAAAATATTTATTTATAAAAATCTTTAGGCATCAAGATTCCCAACGGGACACTAGTATAACAATTTGGTCGAAAATAATTTAAAGAAATCAATCAGACACGACAAATAGTATTGCGCTGCCAAATATTGACAAACAAGAGATTTGAAGTTGCTAGAGCTGACTGATCATAAAATAGTTATCAGTGCATATTCATCAACTCACCGTATTTTGTTCAGCTCTCCCTCCAAATGTTCCTTCATGTCGTCCTCACTCGGCGTCCTGAACACGCACTTGGGACAGCAAAACTGCTTATTATTCGCCACGCCGAACTGACCGAACGCATCTTCCAACTCTTTCTGATTATATTTCTCAATTTCAGTCACTTGTGCAGTGCTTTTTATATTTTTATTCTGCACTTCAGCTGGTTTGGTTGATTCAATGTTCTCGATAGGGATGTGACGTTTTTGTACTTGTATGCACATGGCGACCCATCCTGAACGCATATTGGGGTCTCTAACGGCCTCTTTGGGTCTGGCAGATTGTCCGTCATGCTTGTTCCTGCAGTGGGTCAATGCCTCGTGGTAAGTTTGGGAGCTCTCAGCGCATATGCTACAGCACCATCTGAAAAGCCGGTTAAAAATGGTCACTGTACAAAATGATGATATGAATTGAATTTTGAAATTAATGGATCAGTGTGGATCGGAAGAAGCGATTCTTACTGTGAAAAATATCCTTAATTTCAAAATACCATGACTACGTGAAATAGATAGTCCTTCTACTACTTGTGTGTATATTTTTATATAATTCTATGATAGCAGATGTATTTACATATTTTTATTTACACTCACACAAAATCATAAGCCAAGTTGTAATATAGAAAAAGCATTACTTATTACGAAGTATAAACATATTATTGCTAAAACAGCACGATAAAAAACAGCAATGCCTACATTCAGCGTGAAAATTGAAGCTTTTATTTGTGTAGTAATTTCGACAATCACATGCAAAATGTACCAGAATAGAAACCTTACCGTATTTTAGCTAACTCGCTTTCCAAATGTTCCTTCATCGACTCTTCTTTTTCAGTTCTAAACAAACATTTTGGACAGCAGTATTCTTTATGGTTGGGGGCGCCGAAGGACCCAAAAGCGACTTCTAAATCTCTAGTGGTGAAATTTGTTCTGACAGGCTCTATCGGTTTTTCTGGTAGTTTTTGTGGTGCGTTGAGCCCTGACGGGCCAGGGGTTTGGACTTTTTGTACAATCAGATTTTGCTTATTTTTCTCGATGATAGTGGTTTGGTGTTGAAGGAGTTCAATGACCCATCGCTCGATGTTGTCATCGGCCGGCAAGTTTATGGGCAATGGCTCTTGCATCCGTCCGCGGTGCTCCGTAGAGATGTGCTCGCTAAGGCCGTTTTTGTGGAACGCCTTGTAAGAACATATGCTGCAACGCCATCTATAAATAAGAAACGATAGTAATTTTATGACGTCAACTAACTATTAAAACAAGAATATGACGATTTGAAAGTGCTATTTTTAAGCCTATTTAACTAAAAACAATTGACGTCGAGTTATAGTAAGAAGAAAAACTAATTGCAACGTGTGCAAATGTACTTAAAAGCTTTACGTAAATAATCTAAAATTAATGATAAAGACGCAATATGCAAAAAATATTGGCATGAATAATTATGTCACCATATTGGTTATGAATGAGGATTATTAATTACCAAAATGAATAAATATTTAGCAAGCAATCATATTAGAAAATACATTATTACAACACGGGCCAAAACAAGACTGTTATTTTGAAAGGGACAATACTTAAGGCACACTTCAGGGTGAAATGGTCCCAGAATGAGAGGACTGACCACCCCATCTGATGCTTGCGCTGGCATCCCCAATTAGTAATAATATTATTAAGACTCACTGCAATCTACAAATTTACTAAAATATGCAAATTTAATTACTTATCTATCCTTTTATCTATAGTGATATTTATACAGAGTTTCAACAATTGTGACAATACTCACTTCCTATACTGCAGTTCCTCATACAAATGCGATTGCATGGCTTCCTTGCTGTCCTCGGTCACCACACTGCACAAACAACACTTGTATCTCAGCCCGTTGGGCTCACAGAACTGACCGAACTTCCGGCACAACTCCTCAACAGACAAGCCACCATCGGGACGCTTGTCTTCCGCTTCCTTCTTCACAATATTTAGGTCCACAGCAACCGGGGCTGCCGCAGTCGCTGGGGGGTCCGCTTTAGTAGCTGGCCCTTCAGGAGCCACCTCAGTTTTCACCACCGTATCTTCAGTGATACCCATTTTTTGACGTTGCTTCATCCATTTCGGGTTCCCATCCTCATCTGGAACTGATCCTTCGCGATAGTAATAATAGAATATGTCCTCTGCCCGCTCGGGGTGGGCATTCGACTGATGCTTGGCTACATTCTCAAGAGTCGAAGTCCTGAATGGGCAGTAAGCACATTTGTACTGCATTTTGGACTGGTGATGTTTGGAGCAGTGCTCAGCTACTTCTGGCCGAAGCATGCTCTTGAATTTGCAAAGGCCACATTGCCACGGTTTCAAATCCATGGTCGGGGCATTGGCTGAAGATGGCACTACAGGACCAGAAGCTTCCTCTCTCACCACCATAATATGGCCGTTGCCTTTGTGCGTATCATTGATATGTTTCTCCACAACCTGCTTCTTAAAATAATAATAAGTACACGACGAGCACGCATACAAAGATGTGTCGTGCATTTTCAGATGCATTATTATCCTGGCCGCTATCAAAGGTTTAGATTTGTCCAAATGTTGGTATGGGGGACAATGGACACAGCGGTAGTCGGTCGTTCCTGAATGCAGCGTCTCCCAATGGCATCGAAGCATCGCCTCGTCCACCGACGTGTACGAGCAATCCTTTGCCCCACAAGTGTACCGCTGCCTCTCGGGCACGTATTTAGGATATCTAGCGGCCGCTTCGGGAGGGATTTGAGACACTATAGGCCCGAC
Source organism: Ephestia elutella (assembly GCA_018467065.1). Classification (NCBI taxonomy): domain Eukaryota; kingdom Metazoa; phylum Arthropoda; class Insecta; order Lepidoptera; family Pyralidae; genus Ephestia; species Ephestia elutella. Next base: position 6,271 of record JAEMBS010000405.1, read on the forward strand.
TTCTTTAGGCTTTTCCTTGGCCAAAGAACTCGACGCCAAGTTGACCATTTTATCAAAATGCATCTCGTTGGACTCCAGATGCGGCACCGGGTTCACGGGTGCCGTCTGAGGCGCCGGCTGTTGCTCCGCGTGCAGTTGCAAATGGCGTACCATGTTCAAACGGACTTTAGTGTTGAACTCGCAAAGAGAACAATATACTAGGTCATCTAATATAGGGTTTATCGGCAACTGGTCTACGTCTTGCGGGCCGTAGCGTTTCATTTGCTTCGCTGGAGGTGCTGCCGCCGTAGTCATGGACAATTTTCGTTTCGGAGCCGCCTTCGCGGGTCCGCCTGAACTATCTTTCTCCACAATGTGATTTTTACTGCCAGTGCCATAAACCACCTTGACTTTAGCGACTTTGTGAACCATTTTCATATGAGTTCTTGCGCCTTTGAGGGAATGCAATTCGCGGCTGCAATAGGTGCATTCGTACTTCTTGCAGTGGTCAGCGATGTAGTGCTGTACGAGAGCTTCTCTGTGCTCTGTCATTTTCTGGCAATGCGGGCACGCCATCGGCCAGTTGGGGTTGTAGCATTTCAAGATGTGCAATTTGAGACCGGTGTCTGTCTTGCAGCAGTGCAAGCATTTGGGGCACTTGAACACCTGATCGTCGATTAATAGGTTCTTAGACTTTGTTGATTCTTCATCACCGTCGGTGGAAATGTCGATGATACTGGCTGAAGTTTCGCTTTGATTTTCACTGGTCTCTTCGTCGCTGTCGAGGCACACGATTTCTTCGGAGGCTTTATTGGGTGTTATTTCGGCCGGTTCTGATTTGAGATTGGGGGTGGTTTGTTCTGACAATTCTGGTTGTGGATTGGTTCTCGGTGGGGTTTTGGGGGCTGGGGCTGGGGATATGGTGGCCATGTCTTCGGTGGGGTTTGTTGAGGCTTCGGGGGTTTCTCGGAGGTAGAAGCAATGGTTTCGAACATGAGTTTTGTTTGGCCGATGAGTTTCTGGAGGTCGATGGACCGCTCGGCTTCCTTCACTGGGTTTTCTGGGAGAGTGCTGGTGACGACGTACTCCACTCCGATGCTGCTCTTGTTGAAGGATGCCAGCGGGAGCACTCGCATCTCTGATGAACCGTCCTGGAAAAAAACAGGTAAACACTTAAAACAATGGGATAAGGTCTAAAATTAGAAACATTTCAACGTCAATCAAGTGGGCCACTTAGAAAAGTATACCACCAAAACGATTCACTATAAAAAGTGGTGTACATTTCCATGTGGACCACTGTACATAAAAATTTCAAAATTGTTTCTCCAGAACGTAAAAAGGAGTGTGGTGAAGTATTGTCAGAGCAGCAGTTTAGTCTCCTCGCGCAGAAAGTCTGATTCTGAGGCCTTACTGCGGACAAGTCCTTAGAAGAAGTCCGAAGAAGTGTTGTTAGCTACAACCATTACATTTATAATTAAATCTATATTGATATTGTAAGTTGTAAGTAATGTAGAAATAAACTAGCTAAATTATTTAAAAAAAAAATGACTGATAGCTTACATAGCCTATGTCACTCGGAGGAATGCAAGGAATCTAACGATACCTCTCACATCAAAATCTGTTAAGCCGTTCAGGATCAAGACTTATGGTGGAATAAAGAAACTTACATACATACTTACATACATGGACTCTGAAAGCATAACACCCTTTTTTTGGTCCGTCATGTAAAAAATAAAACAGTGAAATTTTCGTTTGAACTGAATAAAAAAATTGTTCATCGCTAACTACTAATTGTTCCTTTGCTAACTTGAAATGCTGAGCGGATTTATTATTATAATTTACCTCTAGTATACTACAACTATGACTGAGCATAATACGTATATGTATACAAAAATAAGGTCTGATGATTTGTCGGCCTTTGATAGTCGGTGGCAGCAGCTAGCAAGCGATAGAGGTAGTTGGAGAGATAAGAGGGACGCTTTTGTCCAGCAGTGGGACCTATTGGCTGAATAAAATAAAAAAATTATACAAAGCTTGTATAAGTATCTATTTATGGCTTTGGCTCTATGACAATAAGACACAAATGTAGTTTTGGTATTTCGTATCAAAACCTCACAAAACAAGTTGATTACGGGCCGCGCGCGGATTTTTAGTCAGTGTCATAGCTCACAAAAAAAAACTTTCTAATTTATTTTTTTAGCTCTTTATCTATGGTGTCAATGTAATTCATGGAAGTAATAAGTACCTTTGTACAAAGTACTTACTACTTCCATGATGTAATTACACTATGACATTTCTTTCAAGTGTCATAAGTAGGTAGGTACGCCAAGATTTGAATTTGAATAATTTGTAAACTGCAGAGATTAATATTGTATTGATGAACTAAATTACTATAAAATGATTGCAATAAGTTCCTATTGTACATTAATTGTAGTACCTACTAGTAATTTGTACATTTAAAAAGTTAATACTTATGGTAAATACACAATAGGTTTTGTTTATTTTGTGGAACTCTTTTTCTCTCTTCTTCTGGCGTATGTCTTGCAACTAATAAATAATTATATTGTTCCCTTATTAGTAATGCTCTTTCGCATTTATAATATTAGTTAGGATTAAGATAAGATTGGATCCGACGACCTGGTGAAGGTCGCGGGATGCGCATGGATGCGGGCAGCGCAGGACCGGTCGTTATGGAAATCCTTGGGGGAGGCCTTTGTCCAGCAGTGGACGTCTTTCGGCTGAGAGAGAGAGAGAGAAGATAAGATTAGGCTTTATTCTTCTGCAACTAATAAATAATTAATGTTCTTTGTGAGTGGTTCTTCTTATCTTATCTTGCAGCGGGGTCCGTGTTCACGGTAGAACGTCGAGTCTTGAACCCTTTATTTACCCTCAAACCTGACTCACACACAGCGGGATTCCTGAAGAAGGACTGCATAAGCTTCAGGATGTCACCTGCTGCGATGTGCCTGTAGTCCTCCAGTTCCGGATACGCAGTTCCAAAGAGGGCCAGCCGCTTGTTAGCCAGCGAGTCACACTCGCACATAATGTGCTCCATAGACTCTTCTTCTGCACACACCCGACATAGAGGTCTTTCGACAAGTTTTAGTTTGAACAGGAGCCCACGACATTCGATATCCAGTCAGGGCTTCCATTAAAATTCTTGTCTGTGTCTGTTTAGTTTCCAGATCTATTTGTACCACTTTGTACACAATGTTAGTGGTTACCTTATTAGTGATGATCCTGACGTAGGCCTGCGGCTGGCGCGTGGCGTGGCTGGAGGCCGCGTGCGATAGCAGCTCGGCCTCCGAGTCCGCGCCGTGGACACACCATGTACACTGATACAGGTTCAACCCGTGCGTCTTCATGTGTTGCACCAAGTTGGTAGCCGTCGGCAGGCTTTGGGAGCAAATCTAAAAAGGGTTTATATTGGTATAGACTTTTTAGATTAGGTTCATGCACATTTAGACCACTGTCTAAATGGGCATGAACCTATTCAAGTTTCTTGCGCATACAATTAAATTGAAGCAATAATTTACTCGCATGGTCTAAAGGTCCATTTAGACGGTGCAAGTTTCTTGCCAGTTGCAGTAAATTGAAGCAAGTAAATACTCGTATGGTCTAAACAACAGTTGCTTGAAATTATTCAATTGATGTAGGTAATTATTGCTCTTTACTCTTATGTACAAGAAATTTGAACCATCTAAATGGGCCTTAACTGTCGAAGAAATCTATGGCTCATTAAGAGCGAGCAGTTTTCATATTGAAAGTCGATTAATTTTTCGTTCCTCATCATAAATTTCTTTAGAGTATTGTTGAGTTTTATATTTTGAATTCGTATTCTGAAAATACAGCCCTCTGTACCACCTGTACTATAGAGCAGTGAGTACCAAGCTGGTAATTTTAAGTCAGGTATAATTATCTCGCTAAATCAAGTATATAATAACAAATGAAACCTTTAGCAAAACAACTTAGATACATGTCTTGAAAATATATAGAGATGAAATGGCATTTATATATATGCCAAAACAATAGCAAAATTATAAGAGTATGTGATATGATCATTGTCCATATATAAAATTCTTCCGTTACTGACTGAGACTGACATACAACGCACAGAGAAAACTACTGGGCGCAGAAAGCTGAAATTTTACATGTAGGTTCCTTAGGGAGTGTAGGGGAGCACTCAGAGAGGATTTCCCGAAATTCAAATTTCAACAAAGTCCCGGGCCCGGATGACTAGCATGGGCTAGTCATAATATAAATACCTACCAAGATGCAATGCTGACTCAATATTATCTTCCGGTTTTTATCCCTCGCAAGGTAGATACTTAGGGCCTCTGGTTATTAAATACAGATTTATTTGCAAAGCAGAATAGCAATCTATATATTTTAACTCAAAGGTGACTGACTGACATAGTGATCTATCAACGCACAGCCCAAACCACTGGACGGATCGGACTGAAATTTGGCATGCAGGTAGATGTTATGACGTAGGCATCCGCTAAGGATTAACGCGAACGAAGCCGCGGGCGCCAGTTAGTAACATAATAAAAAAAAACAAAAATACGTACATAGCACGGATGTTCCCCCTCGTGCCGAGTCTGCAGATGGTCGCAAAACTTGCGCGCTGTGTAAGTTTTGAATTTACAGCGGTTTTCGTTTTCACCTGCAATTTTTTTTACTTTAAATAAAATTGTTGGACAACATCGAAATACAACTACGAAGTTTATAATATCTCGATGTTGGGCAAAATTATTTTGATAACATTTTGATCAAATTTATTTGGGACCTTTGGGTCTTGTCAAAATGCTTGTTCCACATATCCCTTCCCTACTGGTAGGGAAGAAAGGAGTTTTTTTTCACATTTAGCTACTTGTTTGTGCCGCAACTATAAACAATCCTTAAGAATTCTGAGTTAAAATTGAATTTCCCAAAGGATTTAATCCTTTTTAGTTGCATACATATGTATATATTTATATACTTACGAAGATCCTAATGGCTCCCATAGGGGAGACATCAGGGGAGGCATGAATTCGAAATTAGTATAATAAACAAGACAAGTACTGATACGTTTTTGATCCAATGGATACACATACAAACGAGCACAACACACCAGAACCAGAGATACATTCTGTGGCATACTTAATGTTAATGTATCTCCAATCTCATTGTCATTGTTATAATAATATTATGAAGTTGTAATACAACATAGTACTGGTAGATGAGGACATGTAAACATGTCCATAATAAAGGCTGCGGCGACGTCGACGATTTCAAGTAATTAATTTGCAGACTCCAAAAAATATATTCTTTTACCTTTTCCAATTTTGATGATTCGAATATTCTTTTAAGCAATTACAGTATTTTATTCCAATCGAATATGCCACAAAAGGTTGGGAAAATTCAGTAAATACGTAAAAAATTTCCGAATATAAAATAAAATTCTTCAATAGAAAATTGGGTTTGTTTTTTCTCCTATAAAATATATGTTTTAGGCTAGGTTTCCTCGAATTCTACATATATCAGCAAATCATATAGTACGAAGGAACCGTTAATTGAATCTCTCTTAGGTAGGTATATGAAAAATAATTAACTCACCATGGTTACAAACATAATACTGCACGACGGCTTCTCTTGACAGCATTTTCGCAGTATCTTTTTCTGGTATTATCGCATTGCTGGACATGTACACCTTGACTGGCTTCCCAGGGTGAGCGGTGTTCGAATGAGCTGCTACTAACTGAGCAGTGGCAGCTCTGTAGAAGCAATACCCACAAGAAGATGGGCAACAGGCATGCTTGAAAACATGAACCACTAGGTCTATAGCATTGCCAGAGCAGTCGAAATCACAGTACGAACAACACAAAGCATTCTCCCCACCAATTCTCTGATGAGTCAAGGCGTGAGATAACGCCATATCTGCAGAAGTCTGTGGCGAAAGAGCAGAATCTTCCAGCGCATTTGAACACTTTAACCAACTTTTTCTTTTCTCAACATCGTTTCTTGCACAACTAGGTGCTTCTGAGACATGATCTTGATTTGAGTCGCTTCGTAATTGTGGAATTCTTCTTCTGGTTCTGCCTGTGGTTCAGGCTCAGGCGGGACTGGTTCATTAACTTCTGCTTCTGGAGGACTACGAAAGTCCTCTACCACTGCAGGTGCCGGTGCTCCTAGGCTGACTACGCTTTCTATCTTCGGTAAAACAAGGCCCGCTTCTTCTGCATCAATACTTTTCAATTGAGATAATGGACGTACGTTAATGTACTGTCTAGGAGCAGGAGATGAGGCTGGGGCTGGCTCTTCCACTGGTTTCTCAGGTTCTGGCTCCTTTTCTAGTACAGGAAAATCGTCCATATGTTTGTCCAAGAGATGTTGCAGACAGTCTTTAAACAAGTGAAGGCCTTGGGGCATCACAATCACTTTGCACACAAAGCAGTATCCATCCCAATTCTCTGAATGCTTCGTTTGCACATGCCTTTTTAAAGAAATCAGGAGAGGGGTCTTATAATGAACACCTTTTTTCGTTAATGCAACACACAAATTCTTTGTTTCCTGTGTCCGTGTACGTCACTTTGAAGTGCGGGTAAGCAAAAATGTCATTAGCATAATTTTCTCGAAGTAAACTCTCATTTGCTTCTTCACTTTCTGTTATGGGGTCAGAAACTGACGAATCACCTAAGTTATGATCAGTTATATAATGTGATAAACAATACATAATCAGGTATTCACCTTGAGGCTTCACGAAATCTTTGCAATCTATACAATATCCACTCCACTTCCCTTTAAGAGAACTTACTTGTGATTTCAAAGACTGTAGTGTAGAATACTGATAATGATCTTGACCGTCTATACTGCACACGAATTGTCTGGTTCCATGATCAGTGTGATTGATTTTGAAATGTACATCTGAAAGTACATTCTCAATGTATCTACTATTATCCAAATGCTTTGCTCGAAAATGAATTAGACAATCTGTGAAGGAATATTTCCCAAGACTGTTTACAAAAAGTTTGCAATCAATGCAATATCCATTCCATCTCTGGTCTCTATGCTTTAAATTTACATGTGTCCTTAATCCTCTCGTAGTGCTACACTTGTAGTGACACTCGCGATCGTTTACAAAGCACATTAATTCAAGCCCAGTTCCAGTATCGGTGTAATTAACTTTAAAATGAGGGAGAGCATTAACGTCATCAGAAGCAGCAGCCACAATATTTTGTAGATTTGTTTCAATGGGCTCGGTAGCAATGTTTGCCATTTCTTCATCTAATTCTTCGCTTTCAACTTTCACAAGCATCTTAGAATTACTTATATCACTGGCACTATCATCGGTTTCAAAAGTAATTTTCGATTGTAATTTTGATTTGCTTTCAAAAGATAATTTTCTATTGTCTTTACGATCAATCTCTTCCTTTTCCTTTGTTTCGGACTCGCCGACAAAACTGTTAGTTTCAGTGGCATCACTGCGATCGTCACTCGTTTCAGTCATGCTTTGATTGGATCGCGAACTTCTCAAAACGCGAGCTTGGTCAGTTTTGGATGCTTTTTAAGTACTCGTTTTGATAAAATATTGATTATTTTTCTAGACATGACGGCCAAATTAATCGTATACACTTCAGTTTGTTCGTCATTGTGACGTACAATAACATGTGTTTTTAAATTTTCGAGTGAAATTTGCGTAAAATTACATTTTCCACATATATATCCAATGAGTTGTCCATTGATGTCTTTAGGAGGTGGTGGAATGTCCAAATTGAAGGGGCAACTAGTTACATTAATACATTCGGAACAAATATGTTTGTATTCACCAGTGTGCATGCTGACAACATGCCAAAAAAATGATTCTAAAGCTGCTTTCTTCTTTCCGAATTCTTTATAGCAGAATCTGCAAACATATTTATCAGTAGGTATTCTGCTTATAGCTTGGAAATTGATTTCCTCGCACTGTTCAATAGCTTCTTTTGCTACCAGAGGGCTTAGGCGTGATAATGGGATTTCGGTGTGAGGATGTTCTTTTTTATAATGAGCCACAATTTCTTCTCCACTATAGACACACAAACGACAAGAATATGTAAAAACATTCTTAGCATAACAATATTGCTTGTCTATGAAGCAATTAAAGTCAGGTATAGCGATAAGACTTGTTTCATCCGTTCTCTTAATTTTAGATTCAGGCTCTACAACTTTGTGATCAGACTTTTTCTTTTTATTCTTCGGTTTGATAACACCTGTTTTCCAAGAACATCTTTTGCGCTTTGGTTTCTTCTTCAATTCTGATAACGGTTTTAGTTCTGACAACGTTTCGGAACTTCCAAAACTAGTAAGAGAAGTCAACGATTCGCTATCAGAATCGGAGCTATCACGAACACTACCTTCACTTATCTTACTAGCATTTGATTCATTAATGGAATCCGTTTCGAATTCATAAGGATCGACCACATCAACAGTTGTCTTTTGAGATTTGGTCTTTGATTTAGGTCCAGGTTTATATTTAGGAACAGGTTTTGGTTTTTCTGTTTTTTCAACTGTGTCACCGGAGACTTCAAGGCGTACTTTTGATTTCGGACCTGGTTTCTTTTTCCCAACCGAAACGGTCTTTGTTTTACTAACTTTGGCTTCTACTTCATCATTTGAATCAACTTTATTTATTTTTTCTAAAACGACAACAGGTTCCGTATCACTTTTTGTTGAAAAATCTTTTGAGTATTTTCATCCACTAGTTTCGCTAAACGGCACATTCTTATTCCTGTCACATTCAAAACATCATCACTGATGAACATTTCTTTTATGTCTTCTTGTAATTTAAGTAGTTCCGTCATACGCGGGCGGAGCTTTTTCTTAGCAGGAACAGGTTTTTGTTGATTTATGTCTGATCTTGTTATACGCTTATCATCAACAGATACTTTCTTTGACAAATTCACATTTCGCTTTCTTGACATTTTTACCTTTTTTATTGGAATTTTCTTCAAATTTTTATTTTTTTCCTCAACAGTTACTTCAGTTTCATTAGATTTGTCGATTGTAGAAATGGAATTCGCCGTTTTAGCCGAATCTTTAAAACTTGTAACATCTTCATCAGCCAGTCCTTCTAGAGACGAATCTTTGAAACTTGTAACATCTTCATCAGCCAGTCCTTCTAGAGATTCTTTTCTCAAATCTTGTTGCGTATCATCTTTACTTTCTTTATCATTATTTTCTATGAAATCCGTTTCTGTACCATCCCTAGATTCTTGGTCTACGCCGATTGTAGCGTCAACATCTTCCCTGGTATCTTCTTCATCAGACACAATTTCACTTAATTTTTCAAGTTTTTTCTTAATTTTGTCATTTTCACTAGATTGATCTCCTAGCATACTAAGCAACTCTTTTAATTTAGTCTTACTTTGCAAAATTGACAATATATTACCAAGAGGGTCTGAAGAGGCCGCAATATCTTTAATTGATGGACTAGGTTCTGGGTCTTTCGATGAAACCTGAGAAGAAGTATTGCTAGATGAAACTTCGGAAACTTCTCTATGCACCTCATCAGTACTATCAGGCAAAGTATCTACAAGGAATACAGTCTTTTGGAATAACATCCGTATTAGTACTATCTGGAGTAGTAGATCTTACAATGTTTGATTGATCGTTTTGTGTTTCTTCACCGTTTAATTTTTTTATCATATTTTCAGTAGTAGACACGATAGCGTTGGGCTCATCTGCGTCAATTTCATTATTTTCCAGTTTATTATCTTTAATAATTTTATTTTCGTCATTACTTAATTTTTCATGAACTTCTTCATTCTTCTCAAGTACTTTTTCTATGCCGATTGACTTATTTTCTAAAGACACTTTGGCAGATGTATTTGCTTGGTTTTCTTCATTTTCTTTAATTTGCTTTTCCGAGCTAGAATTTTTTATATCAACAGAAATTTTAACATCTGTGGAGAGCTTTGATTGTGCTTTTTCGTTTTCTTGTCGGGTATTCGTTGGGCAAATTTCTTTCGTACTATTATTATCGTCATATGTACATTCATTATTGCCAATTAACTGGTTTATTTCTTGCAAAGCACTTTCTATGGAAATATCTTTTGGAATTTCGTTTGTTGATTTGGAAGCAATATTTCCTAATACATTTTCGAGAGAAATCTCGTTGGTAAATTTATTCTCAATTTCATTTTTACTAGATGTGTTTATGTCGTTATCTAAATCAGCTAACAAAGAGTTTATGCTAACAATATCTGGATCAGATACGGCATTTTCTAAATCGTCAATTCCAAAACTAGTATCTAATGAACTGTCTTCTTGTTCTTTTTGACTCACCATTTTCTTTTGTGTTAATGCCTTTTGTGGAACCTTGGTGCTCTTTGTATCTTTTATAGTCACTTCTTCAGATTCAGAATCTCGAATCTGCCTCTTAGATCTACGCGTTCTAGGTATAACATCATCATTGGGAATCTCCGGTTCTTCATTTTCAATTTTACCATTGCCTTTTTTAACTTTTTTATCAATATTGTCATTTTCTGATTTTACATCATCAATCCGCTTACTGCCTTTATCAATACTTTTGGTTTCCTTTCCACAGTTTCCGTCAGTCTTGCCCTTTACTACTTGTTTATTTTTCGCTTTTATCTCATCCGTTGACTTATCTTGTTTGTTTTTGCTTTTACCTCATCCGTTTTTTCCGGCGTTTGTATTACAGGAAGTATTTCTTCTGTGCGTTTTATTTTCGGAATTTTATAATTTTTTACTCCATAACCTGATCCCAATATTGTACCACTGGCAATATTATCATTAGAATAAATTATTCCATGTTTTTTCTTATCACGAGCGTCGTATCTATATCTGTCTTCTTTTTGTTTCATTCTAGAGTCATACAAAGAAGCGCGATTTAATCTGGGATCCCTATGATTCTTTCGAGGTGAATAAGTTACTTTGGAATCATATTTCCTGGGCTCAGTTTCATTACATTTCAATGAACGAGGACTATTTCGGTCGACCGCTTTACTATTAATTATATCATTTCTTTTACTTGGAACAACATTTGCTTTAGATCTATAAGACTCAAAATCAGCTTTGATTTCACTAAAACTTTTAGTTTCTCTTGTGTCTCTAACAACACTACGAGCTCTTCTAAAACGATCATTTGTATTTTCTGCATTATCCATCAATGTTCGTGGCACAGTGCGGCCGACACTCGTCTCGCGCGCAAATGTTCTTCCAACGCTCGATGCTCTATTATTTCTGTCAAATAATTGGTCAAATATACTCTTTTTCTTTGTTAGTTTTTATGAAATCTTGGAATGTAGTGTTGACACTTGTATCTATCGTAAAAGAACGCCCAGCGGGTTTTGATGAATACGTTGTATCATCTTCTCTCTCAGGATTTCTACCAACACTTCGAGCTCTGGTATTTGAACGAACCTGTCTATCGTCAATTGGATTCGTCCGTTCAACGTTTCTTTCGCGCTGGTAATTCGGTCGCGTTTCAAATCTTGTATGTTTGTCATTATGGTAATCTGACCTACGACTCCTGGCGTGATCATTATCATAGTTTCTCAAACGATTACCACCGCTCTCATGCCTTGACATTCTTTCTTCATTGTTGCTACGACTGTAATTTGTTCCATTTCTGTCACTTCTATCGTCACTTTGCTCTCTATTTCTGTAATTACCAACGTATGCTTTGTTATTTAAATCATGTATCGGATTATATGGTTGTGAAGTCTTATAGGAAGACTGGCCTTTGAAATATCTTTGATTCCTATCATCGTTATGAAGATTGCTTTCATGATTTTTTTGAAGCCTCGGATCTACACGTCCGAAGGGATGGCTGGGTGTCACTGGCATTTCGGACCGCCCAAATGAATGACTTGGAGTTGACGGACATTCGGATCGGCCGAAAGGATGAATGGGAGTAGTTGGACATTCTGACCTACCAAAAGGATGACTGGGAGTCATTGGACACTCCGATCTACTAAAAGAATGGCTTGAAGGTGGGCCTTCTGACCTTCCAAAGCGAGGATTAGGTGTCCCTGGACAATCCAATCTCCCGAAGGGATGGCTAGGAGTTGAAGGACACTCAGATCTACCAAAGGGGTGGCTAGGGAGTCAGTGGACAGTCGGATCTACCGAAAGGATGACTCGGTGTCATAGAAGCATCGGTTCTTCGATACGTAGCCTGAGCATCTTTTCTGCTGACTGAATTATCATCTCGATTATAAAAACTACGTGAATCATTATATCTATTATATTGTGGTGTTTCCGGATTATGTTTTGGGAGGCGATCATCTCTTCTCATTATTTGATTCCCAATGCCTCTGCGTATCATCAGCGTAATCAAAGGGATCATATAGCGAAGCATAAACATGTTTTCGTTTTGGTTGATCGTCTAATTCAAAAGATCTAGAATTTGGTGTCATGTTAGGTATCCAATTAGGAGTCATATTTGGTACTATAGTAGGGGGTATACTTGAGGACATAGGCGTCATATTCGGATTAGGCGTCATATTTGGATTAGGCGTCATATTAAGGATTAGGCGTCATATTCGGGTTAGGTGTCATATTCCGGATTAGGCGTCATATTCGGATTAGGCGTCATATTCGGATTGGGCGTCACGGGTGTGATTAAATTAGGGGTTTTGCCGGCAGGCATAGTAGTATTGACTATTGGATAATTAATAATAGGCAGAGGTACCGGTTTGGGTTCGATACGAATATTTAAAGAGTCTCTCTTCAATCGAGGATCTGACGGTCTATTAATTTCTGGTTTAGCTATGCTTTGTTTTGGTTCTATAATCGAGTCGCTACTTGGAATATCTTTTGCTAATGGAGTAGTAGCCGCCACAGGTGTTACTGTAGGTATTAATGTTCTCATATCAACGTCTGCATTTGAGTTTGCAATCACATTCTTAACCGGAGTCTACCGGTATAATGATGGGATTATTATTACTTATAACATTACTGCACTCATCATTGTCTGGAGATTTAGGAGCAAAATCGACACCGTCATCCTCATCAGACTTATTAAGATCGTCATATATATCATCATCAGAGCTTAATTCATTATCAAGGGCGAATTTAAATCTTTCACATTCCTTTTCTGTTAATTTAAGACTCTGCTTTTTACTGAGATCATCTTTCGAGGACGCATGTGAAGTAAACAAAGGTTGTACAGCTGGTTTTGGAGTGGATTTTTGTTTATATTTTTTCGATAGATATTCTTTTCTTGGGTGCTATTTCCTGTGTACTAGCTACTTTAGTAACTTTAGGTTGGTGCAGTGCTGGAGTAACCTGATCTGTAACGGGTATCGCAATAGTATCGCTCAAAATCTCGTTTTTGAGAGCTTGTAATATATCTATTTCGGACACCACACTTTCCTTAGGTTTGTGTGAGGCAACACTCGGTTCATTCAACAGAGGTATTTCTACGTCATACGTTTGTTTTGGCACATCTTTGACATCACTGGTTGTGGCTGGCACGTCACCTTTGTCTAAAGAATTATTTTCGTCAGATGACAGCGAAGATTCTTTTTTCTTACTTAAAATTACTTCATCATTTTTAGTAATTGTATCGGTTGTCACTTTATTTTCTTCATTATTATTAGCTAAGTTTTCATTTATTGACTTATAAAAATTAGGTTTGAATGACAAATTATCGTTTGTTTCCTTCTCTTCGGAGTTTTTATCCACTTCTAAGAAATTACTTTCTTTCTTTTTGTTAGAATCAGTGTTAAATGACACCACCTTTTGGGGTGACGCTTCTTTAGTTATCTGCAGGTTTTCATCGTCAGGTAATTCTGAAGCTTTTTGGGGCGATTTCGTCGTCATACAAGTTTGCTTTGTCGTTTGATTTATTTGGTAATTTAGTTAATTCCGTTTTTATTAGTTGCAGTCTTAGATTCCAGATCTTTATTAGAATCAAACATTTCTAGCTCTGATACATCACTCAGATCAGATATCAAACCTTTCTTATCAGTTGTACTCGGTGAATCAGAACTAGCAGCTTCATTTTCCGAATTAATGACTAGTCGAATTTGAATTTTACGTGGTTTTTGTTCCTGTTTATTAGATAACTTTGACTGTGACGGTGTATTTTTGATCTTTATCTATTATGACTAGACTGCCGTAAATATTTTCAATCGCTTCGCTTTCACTATCAGATATTTCGCCCTCTTCTATTTCTTCTTTTCGTTTTTTGTGATTTTTTCTTTTTCTTCTTCCTAGTAGAATTTAAAATTAATTCGGATATGTCGTCTTTGGCACCTGTATGTTTCAGTTCCCCAAGAATCTGTGATCTTAGTTCTCTTAATGTCGTTATATCGACATCATTATCACTACAATTAATTATTCTAGAAAAAATATCCGACGTGTTCAATGAATCTAAGCTTTCTTCGGGTACCTTCAGGGTGATATTTAAGTTAGAATTAGATGAATTCTTCTGCTTAGATTGGTTTCTGTCTTTTCTATGTATAGGTGATTGTCTTCTTGGGGATCTTCGACTGAAAAGTGGTTTTTCTGATATCTTATCGTCCTGTTTAGACCAACGTTGAGGGCTTGGTTCAGGAGAAACTAAAACACGTGTATAGTTTCTCTTCGATTGAGAATTTTTCGAATCAGAACTAGATGAGGTACCCATTGTATTTGGTCTTCTCTGGAATAAAGCCGGTTCCTTAGCGCCAGATGTACTTGAATCCTGACTATCATTTGCTCTAGCTATTTCAGGTAATGTATCTGGCAAATCCTCTTTCATTTTTGTTACAATTTTTAGCTTGTTACGAACTACGTCTAAGTCTGGTTCATCTTTTACCTTGACTATAGAACTGGGCACCTTCAGGTCTATGCCAGGTAAGGTGTCTCTCTGAAATACGAAAAAAATAATTAAAAACCTATTGTTAAAAACTAACGCGGTAGTAAAAAAAAAATATGAAATAAATTACCTGTTCAACTTTAGCGTATAAATTTACGAGTACTTGTTCACATTTTAACAAATTTTCCATTTTCATCCTGAAAAATAAACAATCTTAATCAGTTAAGCAAAATTACTTAAGAAAAAAGATAGTTTAACAATTTACACTGTGACTTCAATATAAAAAAGAGTAATAAAAAAACAAATAAATTGATGCTCGTAAAAAGTAGTTGTACCTTTTTTTCTTATCTAATAACAAGTCTCTCAAAGATCTGATTTTATCTAGTTGAGCCTGTCGAGGATTTGTGGATCCTGACGTAATCTCCAGTCTTTTTATCATACTCTCCAAGAAAGGAATATAGTTCTTCATCTCCTCGAACTTCCGATCGTATTCGGAAGCCATTTTGAATTCTATAAAAACACAATAATATCTTATTAATATAAATACATGACCAAAAAACAAACTAGGATCTATAATGTCTACAAATGTAAACGACACTCTTGATCGCAAGCAATGTGCACAATCCTTCTCAATATTTCCTTACTCCTATTTTAGTCACTAGATCCTCTACTCCGCATTTTTTCTCTTTTTCAACCGCATTCACTATTCATCTGTATTACAGAAACTAGCTACCAACTAGGGTTCATTCCCGGGAATACTCGAGCCAAGAATTCCCGGGAAATCGTTGGGCTTTGTTCCCGGGAAATCAAGCTAGAGTTTTAAGATATTAACGTTTTCTTTCATTTTTTTTGTTTTATAGAAACTATTTTGTTGTTGATTTTTTTTTCTAAATAACCAGCCAAAAATGTTGCTGTTATTGTAATTATTTATAAGTTAAGATATTAACGCTTCTTTCCTGCTGATTTTTTGTTTAGTTTAATAGAAGCTACTTTTATTTATAAGTTCTAAATAACTAGCCAAAAATGGTGCTGTCATTATAATTATGAGTCTAAATAATATTAATTCTGTGTTTAAAAAAAATACAGAGATAATATTATTCAGACCCATAATTATGACAGCGAAATTTTTGGATGGTTATTTGAGAGAAACCCACACTTTGTTGACGTTATTGGAACAAAATAATATGAGAAAACGTACGTAAATGTAAATTTCTCGACAATCCGAGAAGCCTCCAGAAATTAGCCTCGAGAATTCTCGAGACCCGAGAAATTGAAAAGCTCGAAAAATCATGAACCCTACTACTAACCTACATCTTCTTACTATTCTTCTTCATCTAACTACCTAACAACTTACCATACATAAGAGTTTATTTTCCCTGGTATGAAACAGAATTTTTTAAACTTATTTTGCATATATTTTATATTTAACGATAATCTATTATTGGCTAGATAGATTCATTCACTCTGTCGTTTTAATATAAAATATTTAAAAAACAGGTCTTACTTATCTTAACTACTATTTGAATGTACAATTTACAAATATAAAAAAAAAAATTAAACGGAAATTAGACGGTTCGTGTATTAATCTTAATGTGAGGTAGGTTTTAAAAAAAAAAGTAATTATTGACACAAACACGTACTGTCAACAAGAAAGATCTTCAACAACAAAATCTTTCACCAACGAATAATTCGCCAACAGTTTGCCACTAGTGCTTGTGTGAATATCGGGATAAAAGTACCCGTACACACAGAATTCATCAATTAAAACAGTCAAACTAGGTATTAACACAATATTTTTTAAAACTCATCAGTAACATTAACAATTGCCAAAAATGGAACCAATACATAGCTGGATCAAGGAATTCAAGTATAATATCTTGCAGTTTCGTTTGCAGTGTAGCAAGTAGTATTTCAATGCGAACATTTTAAGTTTATATTGTAGAGTTGCGCATTTTGGAGATGACAATGCAGCGTTGGATGTGTGATACGATTGAAACTCCCGCATTCGCGTCAGCTTTTCATGGCCGTGATATAACAAACTCAAAAAGTGCCGCATACGCTGGTTCAGCCACATTTTGCATAAACCGGCAAGCTATAGGTACCGGGAACAAATGTCTGGTCATTCCGCCACCACCGTCCGATCCTGAGAAGGGGAAAACACAAGAAGAGCTGGCTTGATATCGTCACGTAGAATATGCGTGCCAGTAGTCTCACAAATAAGGATGGCCACGATCGTGCGAAATAGAGAAGAAAAGTAAGAAAGCGGACCCTGGACTCCAACGCGTATGCTGAAGAGGCAACCGGGAAAACGCTCAGATGAGGAGATATATTGTACAGTAAATGGCTTTTATTTAGAATTTTATGAAGAAATTTAAAATACACAAATACTTATTTTTGATTGACACTCCCATAATAAATACACGCCATTCGTCGGAAAGTCACATGCTGCGTACATCTCATCGCAACATTATGTTATCGCCATTGAACACTGTCGTCGATTCTGTGGTCAACGTTGATCTGACATTAATTTATTCAAAGTTGCATGTTTCGGAGTAAATCCTATTTCGTTATTGGGTGAAATGAAGATGTCTAAACAATAATAAAAACTGCATATTCTTTTTACCAAAACTATGTTAATACTCGTTGCTTTGGCTAGACTCCATTTTATAAAAATTATAAACAATGAACCCTAGGGTCCATGTGGGGAGCTCTGCAATAGATAAATTTATTATTTATCGTCAGAGTAGGTAATCAACGCTTGGTCCGTCCGCACATAGAAATGTAGATGTTAAACAAAATCTTGATGAGCCAGGACGTCAATAGTCTCTTTCCAAAACATAAAAAAAGTTTATAGCACAGTACATATTAATAAGTGAAAAAAAAAAACTTTGTAGCGCCGCCATGCGTGTGCGCACCATACATGCGCGTGTTTTCCCAGTTAAGATTTATATGATGTACAGTAAGATTATTTTTAATTAATGTCAACCACAAGATTGCATATTTCCATCAAGGCATAATCTGCCGATATCGATCCTTTGTGGAAAAAGGTAGGTACGGCAGAAGATCGAAAAGATAACCCCTAGTTATTCTCATCATAAGTAGTTTTAGTGACATTTTACGTTCCACAAAATGGCCGATGCAAAAATATGAGATGTACGAGTTGCAATTCCGTGCTATAAATTCTAAATCCAGTCTCCGAATTAAAAAGTAACATTCAAACGTATTCACGACTGTTAAAAAGTCGCATTTATATAAAAAAAACAAGTGCTCTTTTATCTAACAGTAAGGACGGAGTGGACGAAAATTTAAAGTTTAACTCTCAGAATTAGTCCAGTATTTTACTAAGGAAATGGCAGTGATAACTCAGAGGTATAGATAAAATTTCACATTTCAAACTTCACTTTCTTCAAGTATCACAACCGCAATCGTTATCCTTCGACTACTTTTATTACGAATCATCAAAAAAAAACACTTCATAATAGAAAATGTCGCGAATAAAGATAGGTAAAGAAAAGTAGAAAGAAAGAAAGACAATTATTTAGGTAGATAGTGTGATGATCAGTTATGTCCACAGGGATACTTAAGGCCTATGATGACAGCTGAGAAGAACTGGCTGCTAGTTATTCAAGTATAGCTGCCAGGACTACTGCTATACGCTACTAGCTTCTGGATGTTACGTTGATCTTATAATATCCACAGTCACAAATTTTACGTTCAGAAGTCGCATAGTTTTTATACTCTTCACTTCATATCTCCATACATAAGATAGGTAAATTGAATTTTTTGAACAATAACAAAAACACGTCGAGCAGGTGGAAATAAGTAATAGAACAGCTCCAATAGACAAGAAAGCAGTGCGAAGGCAGGTTTCATGATATTTATTCAAAATATCACTTCTCATATAATATATGTTTGACCGTATCCTGGCTGGAGCTCTGCCGGGGCCAGCCCGGTCGCGACACG
>JAEMBS010000406.1:0-25000 GCA_018467065.1 Ephestia elutella
TTCACTAACAATAACATTTGTGTTGGACAGGGAATTTAACCATTTACTCATATCCAATTGCAAATTAAATGGATTTCTGTCATGAATTCCTCCTGCAAATATAACAACATCATTTTTTGTAAGTTGCTTTAGGTCGGCTATTAAATAGTTATCTAAAATGCTACCTACTGCCGCGTCTGGCTTAGAATAACAAGATACTAGATATTCTGTCCCTAGCAGATTTTGAAGTTTCTCTCTGAGGCCGCGTCCTTGTTCATCTGATAAGATGATGACTTTTTTTGTCCTATGGCTCATTTTGTTGGCTTCTGTCTTACAATCATTAGAGGGATTATTGGGTTCCTCAATATTTAATTTTATTAATACTTCTTTGTTGTGTGTTTTTGCATTATGTGTAGTATTCATACTATTTCCATGTATTGTGTAAAAATTGGTGGGTAGTTGTGATTCTTGCATTACGTCAATGTTCTGTGGAGCTATCTTGGTTTCCATAGATGCTTTAACTGGAGTTGAATGTATTTGCTGAGGGTTCTGTCTGGCATGTTTGTGTTTAGTTTCTGTGGTCCTCTGTGGAGTCTTTTCTGTATCAGTGAGTACAAGTTTTGTGGGAGTTGATACTAATGTGCATTTGTTTGTAGAGGTTTTCTTGTTGCTAGAAGGTGTTATGCTTTTCCTATCGTATAACTGTACTTTCTTTAGTGTTTCTATTAATTTAAGTGACTTTTCCAAATCTTTTTGTAAATGTGAATTTTTTGAGTTCAAATTCTCTATTTCTTTGTGTGCACTTTGTAAGTCTATATTCAATTTAGATAACTTTGCGTTGAGATCAATAATAGTTTGACTTTCATTCATCGAGGTATTCGGTAGGCTGATAATTGTTTCATCTAGTATAGAAAAATTTGATGTGGATATGTCATCTACAGAGCTGGATTGCTGGATTCTCCTAAAGGTCACGTTTTCAGATTCCATGTCCATAGTGATCAAGAGTATAGTTTTATATGTGTGTAACGAAACGTGTTAGTTGAAGTATCGTGAATAGCAGGCCTTATTTGTTTCAAATGTGACAGTTGACATTAACAGAGCAAAATGTCACTGTCATTATATTTAATTCAGATGTCATGATCTTGTGTCACTCTAGAATCGAAATTTGTGTCTGTGTAATGTAGTAGGTACTAAATCGTTCGTTAAATTTCTTTGTACATACCGATGTTTGAAATTCCCAACGAAAATCCGATGTCCATTCAGCAGAAAATCACAGTTATTTGTATTATTGTACTGAAAAGTAGGTATTATTCTTGATGTTTCTTGAAATACGTTATTCTTGATGTTTTTCTTACAGTTATACGATGTTTTGTCAATGAAATTTGTCAACATTTATGCACAAAGTGGAAACATTGATATCGCGCAAAAAACACCGCTACAAATACTCTCACTTATGTATTATCATATCTCGTATTGAAAAATTGTGGTAATGTGACGTTATTACTAGTTATTTAATTTAATTTGATTAAAGTTTCTGCAGAGCTATGTTTACACTCAAACGGCCAGTGTTGCTCACACAAAAAGGGAGGAAGGGTTGCTAATGATGGAACTGGAAGGGGGAAGTTGATAATTGAGATTTAATTTATGACTTCTTTATTGTTGCAAATCATCGGCGTTATTTGTTGGTGGTCGGTTTTGCCCGACTTTGGTCATACTTTACTGTGTAATAATAAATAATCAAAGAATTTGACGGCCTCAGTAGTGAAGATGTAGAGTATTTGAATCCAAACCTTTTAGTTTAGACTCTATCTACAAAAACTACATTTACACCATATCGTCCCGAGTTCTATGACCAGTTAGATTAAAACCTTTTATTGCACTTCTAAACATACATTATCATTATCACGCCTTTTTTCCGTGGGGGTAGATAGAGACTAGCGATTTCCACTTGCTACGATCCTTACAGATCTTTCTCGCTTAGAAAATTATTATACAATAAATTAATTTTCGAATAGTTAAGGATTGCGAAAGTCATGTCTCGCCGCAGATATGCTAGACGTAGGCGCGCGACGAAAACTGGGACAGAGCCCGGCGTGTCACGTACTCATGACGCATACCGAATGCCATTCCTGTCCCTGATGAGGTCATCCACCACCACTTACAAACATACCTCCTTTTATGAAAATTCCATACCAAATTAAAAAAATTACGACATCAAAGTACTGCCCTTATCTAAAAAGTAATATTTTTGTTTACTTACGATCGTACGTGCACGCGATCGCTCCCCCTTCCTATCTTCTATCTCTGTCACATTTTGACAGATCGAAATACCACGTGACACGTCACTCCTCACAGATTATCGTTTTCTGTTCGTGATTTAAAAATGTAAGCGGCATTCGCGCGCTTTTCCATATTCCAGCATCTGTCAATGTCATATCGGGATATGGGCGACGCGCGCGCGAATCTAGTTTCCGCGGAATTAGGAATTTTTACTTTTTTCGCAGTGAAAACGTTGAAAAGCAGCGAGTTGGCTGAAAGACGTGGCGGCACTGGCAAAACGCCGCTTACTCTCGCTCGTTCAACTAAATTTTCAATTCAAACAGGGTCTTTATAAGGGTAGTGACGCTGTACAAAATTTACATATCGACGTAATAAACCAAGCGGGTGTCTGATTTGAATTCGGAACGCGTCCTTAGATAGATTTTTGTTTCGTTACAAAAGTTAACGATTTACTTCCATAAAATATAAGTTTTTTTTTTATTTATTCTTGAGTCAAAGATTTCGGTGTCTTTGACATAATTTGGTTAACTCTACTATTAAAACAATGGACTCTTCTTAAAAGTGCATCACCAAATCAAATTGGTGTAAATGCATCAACTTCTCTTTCATTTATTGCGATTACTGAAAATGTTGTAATGGGTTACATTCTCTAAGGTCTTCTCTATTCTCTATATCTTTGGAAATATAAAATTTTACGCAATGTAAATCAAACTAATAGTAGATATAGTAGATATAAAACTTACTGATTAAACGACAAATAAGCAATAACATACTAATATTTCGTTTTCACATACTATCAGTCGAACATTCACGCATGTTTCACGTGCAAAACCGCAATGAATGAGTTTGTAAATTGTAATCAATTATAATTATACTCCAATTATGCAAAACGTACAGTAATTACCTGCTATTAACTTATCGATGGTCTTCAATTGATAAGTTTCAATTTTCAGTACGGATCCATTTGTATGATTGTATGTTTTTGTACTAACATGTTATTGGTAATATAACACCTGACTAATGATTTCTTTCTCGTACCTTGGTAGAGTTAAAAATTGCCCGTATTATCCGTAACATTTGATAAAACCGTAAAATTTGGGTAAAATCGTTTAAAAATACATAATTTTTTATGTTCAAAATTAACGTTTTGTCCAAAATTTCTTAATGAGACCTTAAGGAATTCAGGATT
Source organism: Ephestia elutella (assembly GCA_018467065.1). NCBI lineage: Eukaryota > Metazoa > Arthropoda > Insecta > Lepidoptera > Pyralidae > Ephestia > Ephestia elutella. The sequence continues at coordinate 3,449 of JAEMBS010000406.1, forward strand.
TAATTCTCTAGATTTAGGAACATTAGTTCATTTTTTAAATCGATAAGTTAAGGATTTACCACAATACCTCAACTGCGATAAACTTTCAGTGGCGGAGTCTCTTTTATTAGGATTTTTGAATGAATTAATGTTTCTTACTTCCCCATGCACTTTAAAATTGCACACCGTAAAATTTGAAAGATACAATCGAAGGCAAATAAAACTGATCTCCCTACCTTATCGAATGTCCCTCAAAGGAGTCACGTTTATCTGCTCCCGACTGTACATGGATAAAACATGGAACCTCGGTAGTTATAGGTAAAATAGAAATCTCAAAGCGAAAAACTAAATATACAAACCCGGAAAAAAACATTTAATAACCTAGCAAAACGAAGATGCTCCGAGTAAGGGATCAATAAACGCCGATATGGGAGCAGCTCAGATAGTGGAGCTATGTCGGCCCATAATATCTTGGGGTGCATCTCATTTGGTTAAGACTGCCTTTGTCAACAGCGGGGGTGGAAAAATCGATAGCCGCGGACGGCGATCTACTCATTCTGTTTTACATTTTTTTTAAATCTTGATATTGTCTTGTTAAATGTGTTATGGCCAGGTTTTTAAACGATCTATATAGTGTCCTAAAGCGCAAAAACTTACTTCGTTCTTATAAATGTGAACGTTTGAATCGATAGCCGCGGACGGCGATCTACTCATTCTGTTTTAATTTTTTTTAATCTTGACATCGTCTTGCATAGTTAAATGTGCGTTATGATATGACCACCAGGTTTTTAAACAATGTAGAGCCCAGAAGCGCAAAAACTTACTTCGTTATGTTCGTATGCGAACGTTTGGATGTCAGTGACTTAGATTTTTATACATATGTTAAGAGGTGAATTGGGTTAATTTTTGTCCTAAAATTTCCAATCTTATTATTTCGAAAGAATGTGTTTGGATGGACATTTATTGGTCAAAATCGATCCAGTACAAATTACTGGATCGATTTTAATGACATTTGATACACGGATATAATAAAACCTGGAGCATATAAAATGCTTTTTATTCTAATGTGAGATAATAAACATAAAACAAATACACTATTATTTTTTATTAACTTTTTCTCATCATCTTCTTTTCGAGTCGAAATGGCTATGTTTACTACTAAGTAGATATTTGTAACTACTCCATAGGAATCACGCGCATTGCTGAATCGAAAGAGATTTTCTTCATAGATGCTTCCAATCAGTGGTGGCTACAAAAGTTGGAAAAAGTAAATTCTTCAATCAGATGAGACCAGTATTGATGTTGGCCTCGTTGAGGTCCTCCATAGTGCATGTCATCATTCTCATTAAATCTTCAATAGAATAAAGGTGTTAATTGTAAACTACATATTAATATAGCGTTGTTTTGCATTCAATACTTAAAATAAAGAAATACCTTACAACCACTATCAAAACGCTTTCACAAGAAACTTTCAATCGCCAACTTGGCACTCAACAGCTTATCCAATCTGAATATTTTTTATCTAGTTTATTTTGCAATATTAATGGCGTTTTAGGCATTAAGAGCATTACATCACCCCTGTTTTTGTTTGCAGTCGGGCTACTTTGCATGCGCCGGCTCAGACCAGTATTATAGCAATGTATTCGGCAACACGTAAATAAATAAAGATAAACAAATGTGGGAATGGACAGCGTGCGCTGTGGGAAATTGACTGACGGGTTTTTAAATGTTTTATTAACCCCCGACTCTAACAGAGGGATGTTATTTGACATGTCTTCCTGTGATGTCATTGGGCTGATTTTGATACGGCTTTTTCCTACTTACGACCTACTCTTTTTTAGGTTAGGTTGATTTTTAAAAATGACATAAATACCTAAATCCAAGAAAATATTTTGTTTTAAAAAAAAATATTGCACTTGTTGATTTTGATTTTTTATGTTCTATTAACTACTACTAGTGGAAATAAATACCTAATCTCTATCTACCACCGAAGGAATGAAGCGAGATCGTATGTATAAATTAAGTAAGTACTTTTATACTAGAAAATTAAAAATTTCTAAACAGAAAGCCAAGATAAGTTGATATGTTTGAGAGATACGTTTACTGACAGCGAACACTTATTTCTATTAGGGGTTAATTTTACATTAAAAACAGATATTGATTCCACCTAATAATTTAATAGCAATGCTCTTACCTTGTAATATATTCAAAGTAAATACGTCAGTCCATCAACCTGACTTAGGAACTTATGTTATACGCGTATAAACAGTCTGAGCCTAATCAAGTTTCGGCTAAGTTATTCTATTTGAGGCAACTTGAACGTAACTTACTGTGCTGACTCGCTTATTAGGTTTAAGTCCTGCGGTTTCTGGGGATATGTAAAAATGTAAGACATTCTTTAACCCTCTAATTTCGAGGTACTACGTCTTTCAAAGTACCGATTTGAATACCATTGAATAGCTCTAAGAGCACCGTTTGGGATAGCTCCGATTTCTATAGCACCTGGTTATTCCTTTTAGAGCATCAATATACTTAACTAGCTTTGCCCGCGGCTTCGCCCGCGTGAATTTCCCTCAGGAACAGTGCTTTTTCCCGGGATGAAAGGTACCCTATGTCCGTCTCCGTACTTCTAACTAAACATTTCAGGAAGATTGGTTCAGTAGATGAAGCGTGAAGAGGTAACAAACAAACTCACTTTCGCATTTATAATATCAAGATCTTCTTATGGATCTAACTATTATTTATTAATGCAAAAATTATCACTAAATCATGCAAAATCTACAAGACAGATTTCCGGAAAAGGTACACATACAGTATCACGTTTTTATCCCTTACGGGGTAGGCAGAGTCAAAACTAAACGTTTATATTAATAGTGGGCTTATTTGGTGAAAGGTACATGTAGGTATAGAATCAAAGCTGTATTAGCACATAGCGTACTTTTTATCCCAAAATTCATTCAATTACAAAAAAATCGTAGGTGAAGAGCGTCTACGAGTAGGTATGTATTATAAAGTCTTATAGAATGTCAAAGGAGAATGATAAACAGGTTTCCATTTCATAACCTTTTTAGTAACACAAACTTTATATTTTGATGGAAAGTGATGTAATAATATGAAAATATCGAGAAGTAAGGATAAGCTCGAGCCAAGATATCTGGGTTGTGCGTGTTCCGGCGGCCGGCCCGCGACTTATTGTGATGTATTGATATCGCCAAGGATGAGGTTTGTAGTGATGGACATCATTACGATGGGATTAAGTGAAAGTGGTAGAAAGTACTCGTACCTACTTAACAATAAATTTATTATCTATTTATTCAAAGCGAAGATGCGGTGGTTGTTCAGACGTCAAAGAAAGGTCGCAGTTTCGAATTCCAGGCAGCAGCACATTGAATAAGTTCCAAAATTACGTATCTAATTAGTTCAACGGTCTATTTATCTAATTAAAAAATAATTCATCGAAATGTATTTCCAGAATATTTTGATCTTCCAAGATATATTTTTAAACAACGATAATGTAAGTGCATTTTGATAAGCGACTTAAATTTCCAATAGTCACAAATCAATTTTACGTTTATCGTGTCGCAGCATGAAAAGGTTTTATGATGATTTGACTTCACTTTCGCCGATTCGCACGCAACGAGATGCAAACGTCAACAACAGATAAAAAAAAAACAAAAACCATAGAGAAGTCGCTGTCACTGGCCGCGTCCGATTAAAATCTATTAGCGCGGCACCAAAGGGGAGACTTCATTAGTATTCACGTCACGCACGAATCGAATACGCAAAAGCGTAATCTTTTTATCGATGAGTCTGGGCGCGCGGGCGTGCGGCGGACAAAACATCGATAGTCGATGTGGCGTTACGCGCGTCACTAAAGCGAAGCGCCGCGTATTAGTGACCTCTATATGTGGGAAAGAAAATTGTAATAAGACTTGATATTGTAATGACAAAGTTGTAGCTCGGGATGTAACTCTAATAGAATCTAGGGATATTCAATGTATTACGCCCAAGAGAGATTGGATTGGGCTGAATATGATTCTATAGATACACTGACTATTACTACAATGTGATCTATAAGGTGAAATAGGAAAAACATTTTTGCATTTTCATATATTCCTCATGACTGAGAATCGTGTGTGTGTGTTAATGATTTGTGGAATGAAACATACAAAACGACTTTCATGGCAACGTTAATGGTATGCCGTTTGTCTTCTAAATTTTACACACATTTTCTCCACGATGTTTTTCATCAGCAGAAGCAAATGGTGGTGGTCTAAAATTTAGGAGTCAAATTGGTATAAAAACTCATGAGAGGCGGTGTAGGATTTAAACCTGGGATATTTCGTCCAGCGGATCTCTCAAACACCGCTTTCGTATTACCGCTTTTAATAGATGCAAAAAGGATTAACATTAGTACCAAATATCCCATGAAATCAAAACTCCAGTGCGCAGCAAGTTCTACATATTTTTTCATGGAATATACTGGTATTGTGTTAAATTTGGTAGGTATCTGTGTTTATCCCCACTCCACACCGGGGGCGGAATCTCTGGAAATACGAGCTCGTATAATTATTAAAGTTATCGGCGGGACCCGGACAAATCCGGATTGAACCCGGACCGGGCTGCTAAAGCCGCAAATTTAGATCAGGTGTTTACTATATGTTCCGGAGAACTTATGGATTATGTTGCTTATAGGTTTACTATCTATGTTTATTTATTTATTTCATTTTATACAGCGAGTCATTACGGGCTAACCTACTCTAACATCGCTAAAAATATAAAGAAAAATTATATGTACATTTGGTACACATAATAATGCCTTGTCTGTGAAGAATTAGTAAGTCTTCGAATTGAGATCATGGCACTGGTCAATTTTCTATTTATAAAGTACCTATTCAGATGTCTATTTTCTTCGCATATCGTGTATATAGGTATCCTTTGAGGAAAGAAGATTCAGTTCAGTTCCAAATTACAAAGTTAATGTTTTACAAGTCTTTGTATAAAAGCCAGAATTAAATAAAAATCTCCTTTACTCTGGTTCTAGTCTCTATCATTTATCTCTTAATTTTCAAATCATGTTTTTAGAACTATCGCAAGAATTAAGTTATATTTTTATTAATATCTATAAAATTTTATGATAATCATGATTAAGTACTTGATTATTTCAAGTATTATGATTTAAATACACCCTGTTCATCTATCAGATCGACTAACAACCATTACATTAAAACATAGTATATTCACATAAACATATCAAAAGCTTTAAAAAGAAAATGTATATGAAGGTCAAACCCCAAAAGAGACACAAATGTGACAGTTGGGTAAGGAGGGGAAGGGGGGGGGGCACACGAGTGCCGGCGGATGTACTGGCCAGAGGTCAGGCCTTCCTTCCCTTCCGACCTTCCTTCCAGTTGTTCAGAGATTTATGGCCAACGTTGTGGCTAAGTGATTTAAAGAGTTGCCTTTGGGACAAAGTGGACAAAATCTTTGGCTTTATGGAGATGGGTTGCAACATCTGTCTTTTTAGTTTTGTATAGTTTTGAGCTTTAGGCGAATTTATTTTAAGTATAGCTATCGTTTTCGGCTAAAGCAACTACTTTGAAGTCAGTTTTGGGTGCCCTGTTCTTTGTTGTTAGTAATGTACTTAACCTGTTTTTAAATCCATTTTCGTAATTAAATTTAATTTTCGTAATATTATTCTCTTATCAGTTACTATCCGTGACCCGCGGCTTCGCTTACGTGGAAATTTAGAGTTCTCAGTAGCTGGAGAGATAATTTAGAAATTTGCGCTATCTAGTCTCCCTTACGAATGTCATGCACAGAAATAATTTTCTAAATCCGACTGGTCGTTCATGACATTAGCACGTTCAAACAAACTCATCAGCTATATTAGTTTAGATAGATCATATATCACCGTGTAAGTCCACAACAGTATATTTCCTTAGCCCATAAAACGCTCCATATCTACCTTCGTCCGATTCAGCTATGTCACATCGTGATGCATGGCTCGGACGTTTGTATACTGTTAAATTTGTATGTATACTGTTTTATTTTATTTTTATTTTATCAACGAAAGGTACAGTCACAGATTACAGAATACTACATTTAATAGTCTTAATTCTACAAGACTCCGTAATCCTAAAAAGACTATATACACACTCTGTAATAAAGCCTATACACGACATTCATGAGTTTACATTACACAGATTAAAATAAATTATTTAATACAAAAAAAAATATGACAAAAAAATAAATAGATTAGATACAGAGAATCAAGGTTTTTAGGTATCCTTTTGTACTTTTTCTCGCTTCTATAAATCGGACATGGTAATTGAAATAATTGGGCAGTGCTAAACATAAGCCTTCTCAATTATTTATCAGTTGTAGTTGAAATCGTCTCAAGAGGCATATCGTTCTTTGAATATAAATGTTTTTCTAGAAAATACTTTCCGATTTCAAAATACTCTTAATAGTGAATTAACAAGGTAAGCACTAAGCAAATTTAATCCAAGAGAGAACAATGTATTGACTTGACACGTGCTTGATTTGAGTTCGGTGCCTCCTCCTTTTGTAAGCCGAATGACAAAAAATTTAAACAGATTTTCGCCAAAACAAAATGTTTTAGATACAATTACCTTCCATATATACCCTGATTTGTTGCTAAAAACTCCCTAGGCCAACAACAAAAAGGTTGACTTACAGGGTCCATAGAATCGTCCATACTGCACTCTTTTAGATTTAGATGCCAGATATCACCTTCACCCCGACTTGTTGCTATTAAGAAACTCCTTAGGTCAACAGCGAGGGGCTTTTGATCTGATCGGTACATATTCTTTTATACGACTCACATGAAAGGTGCGGTAATGTGGCAGAGGCTTCCTTTTTGTACTAATAAACCATGATTTGATAGCATTAATTTTTGGTTTTGGGTATTTAGGAAGAAAGGAAATAATTGTAGAATACACCACACCTGACTCGCAAAATGATGATATTTATATTTCTTTGTTATAAAAGGTTGTTACAACTCACACGTACTAAAGTTCATAAAAAAATTGTTCGATTCATTTTGTCTATTGCCTATTAAAAGAGCTCTATAATTGTATTTATACTCCTCCAGTAGGTATTAGGTGACTCAAATCAATAAAAAATAAATTTATCGTTTAATAAAAATTTAAGAATAAAATGCCGACTTATGTTGGCTTTGGCTCCATGAACGCCTCAAAGGACCGGGTCTTCTAGGACCCGTTGCTCAAAATGCATACTAGTAATCTTTTAAGAAGATACTTCCTTGAATCTAGCAAATGTACTATAAAGCTTTAGAATCCAATCATCAAAATAGTTCACCTCCATACTTTCCTAACAAAGGGCAAAGTCTGCAAAATACTTAGTGTATTTAGCAGTTGCTTCCATATCCGTTGACATCTCACCCTCGCCCACTTAGCGCAATTTTTATCCTTTTACCGCCATTTAGTGACCTTCGGGTCAGTTCGGGAGATTCCGGCAACTCGGGTCATTCCGCCCTGATTGGTCTTTCGGGGGATTGGCTATATCCAGTAAGAAGTTAGGCGATAGCCGTTTTATAGTTTTCTGATAAGGGGTATTTGGGAGTATATTGTTTGTTCATCTTAGCTATGATGCTGACAGTGATAAAATGTGAGCCCTTCTGAGGGTGCAGACTACGAGTATATACTTATTATACTCACTATCAATGAACATTATAGTTCATTGTTATGCTATCTACTAGCGGAGTCGTTGATATTCAAAATACTTAGCTCTTTCTCGCTGCGTACATGCATAGAGCAACACGGATTCCGCGCGCTGAAGTCCTTCTTGCTCGAAGCGTACATGTGACCAAGTGAGTAGGTACAAAGCGTAATAATTTTTTTCACAACATCCCTCTCTCTCTGATCGGTCCTTCATGAACGAAGATCGTGGTCATGGGGGGATGAAAGTCTGGAACGGACGAACTGTCTCCAACGGCTCCTGTCGGCTGCGATGTTAACGACATCAGTGTAGAATTTCGCAACATCTACCTGTCCAGAAAACAAACAAATTTTAGTTGATACATTCTCATTAAGTGGACTAAACAGACCACAACACACATAAATCATCACGTCATAGTGACATTACTCAGGCAATTATCAGCGGGTCACGCTTGGCAGCTCTGAGGTTATAATGGGAAATTTAATTTGGGAGTCACGCCTCATGGATATGTTTATCAGATAGTTTGGTGTCGTTTATTGTTAATATAAGCAGTATTATAACAACTTCCGTAGTCAGGTAGACTAGGTGCATTAAGATGTTCTTGTAAGAATACAATAAAAATAACTATAACTAGAGTCTCATCGGACTATTTAGTTTAAACTAGGGAATATAGTTCGAAAATCCTTGATTCAGATCCAGAAATAACTTCAATGTAATAAAAACACGTTTAAAGATTAACCATTGAAATATTTATATCACGAGCAATGAGACGAGCAAGAATAGCTTGGTCATCGTTAATAATGCACAATACTTACTTTTAGAACCAAACAATTGCAACAGCATAACTAAACGAGTGCGTTTATCGCGTTTAGGTCCATAATGTTCAGTTATCGAAATGTTCAATGGTTGCAAAATGTTCGACTGTCTTATTTGTAGGAGGTCCATAATTATGAAAATGTATGTTCAGATCCTAAAATAAGGTTCTGGTCAAGGTTATTAGAGAAAATTATTTCTTAAATCTGAGATTGAACTCAGAAGTAGTAATATTTTTATTGTTTGTTTAATTTTAAAGAATTGCATCTCAAATCACGCGTTGTTGTAGATGAGACATTTAGATATTTTGACATTTGACAATTAGACATTTACATTCCGTAAATCAGAATTTCTGACATTAAACGTTTTGAAACCATTGGTCATTTTGCCAACTGGACATTATGGACCCGAAAGGTTTATCGGAAAGGTTCGTACGGAACCTTGGTAGATAACTGCTTCTCGGAACGAATGAAAGTGGTGCCTATCAGTCGAGCCGCAAAGCCGTGAAGTCATAATAATAAAGTATTATGTATTCGCGACCACGTGCCGTGTGTAATGACAAAAAGCCGCGTGAAGGAAACAAAAGTGGGCCTTTTTTGTCGGCCGTAAGTGTACGGTTTTATAAGCCTTCGGCACCTCTTTGTTGTATGCAGCCGCGAAGCAACACCAACGACACAGACGAATATTTAGCTAGATCCTGCGTTTTTGCTCTGTATGCCCTTTTTTGTCTATACAAAAAAAAAAGCGATATGATGACCAGATAATATAAGCTCATCAAAGTAGCCTGTTACTACTACTTTGGTCATCATATCATATGGTGTGCCTTGAACTCAGTGAAATATGACAAAAATTGTGACTTTTGACTAGACCAGACATAAGACTGTGTAGGCCTTTGCTCTGATAAGAATTGCATCAACATTATAAAATTGAAGAGTGCACTTGTCAGAGGAGTTACTAGTACTACTTTATCCGTACATTGCCAATTCTTTATTACTGATTTGTCATGAATGACTATCAAATTTTCTTTTATTAGCTTCATGTATCTTATTTACAAGAATCAAAATTTGTAAAATTATTAGGTAGAGATTGTTAGGTCGCTTCTTCTATTTTCAACTAATTTATAAACAATATCTGAATGCAATAGATTTGTGAAGCATGATCATGTTGTCTGCACGTCACACTTCAAACAATTCATTTATTTGGAATAGGAAGTTTCACTCATTGTACAATGCAACATATTGGCTGGCCCTAAATTCCGATAATTACGTCAAAATCACAAGGGTCCGTCCACAATGCCGCTAATGCCGCCACAAAGGGAATTTAAACTAAAAATAAAAACCGGCCAAGCGCGAGACGTACTCGCGCACTCAGGGTTTCGTACAATGATAACATTTTTTCTAATGTAACTAAAATTCATAGTTTCCTGAGGTTTTCCTTTCACTTTTTGACAAATTTTATTATTCTAGGTCAACGGGAAGTTTTTAATTGAATATAAATGCGACAATTTTAATCTTTTGATTGCGATGATTTATATGATTTTTTCAGCTAAAAGGGAGTGTAGTCTTTTTAGTACTTGATATCAAATTTAGCATACCCCCGTTACCGAGGGGTACCCCTCTCGTTCCGGTCTTGTCTGACAGACAAGGTAGTGTAGTGATCGCATAAGGAAGGGTTCTGTTCCCCTTTTCAGGTTCGGAACCCTAATAACACGAGCATTACTCTCGGTTTCCGATCGTGAAGATTAGTTCGCTGATTGTGTGGAGCAAGCGGAGCGGGGCGCAAATCATAGTGCGCGCGTGTCACACTGACACCCACGGCTCTGTGTCGGGCCGAGGTGATTATCTATTGCAGAAGGTCTAAACAGCGTAAAAATTACCTTTGATAAACGATTGAAATTCGATTGATTTTTAAGCGACATTGAAACCTTCATAAAACCTACGTCATCTTGAAAGGCCGGCAATACTCTTGTGAGACTCCTGGTGATGCAGTTTTCCATGAACAGCGGTGATCAGTTACCATCAGCCGCCATCAGGTGACTCGGTTGCTCGTTTGCCTCCCTATGTTATAAAAAAATAAACCATAGATTGGAGCTCTATCAATAGTGGAAAAAACAATGGCTTTATAAGCTTAATGATGGATGGTTTTACAATAATCATGCAAACATGCATACTATACTTGAAAACTTCGTTTAGCATTTATAATTATTATACTTAATTCTTCTTCTTGACTTGGCTTGGTATGTTGTGTATCTCTTTACATCTGCTTATTAGATGCAACATTTTGTCAAGTAGGAAGTGATTCTGTTACGAGTATTATTTTCTCCATAAAATTTTTGTAAAGTTCGTTGGCACACCTCATAAGTATTCTAATTATTATTTTTTAATAATAAATAAATATATACGGACAAATCACACAGATTGAGCTTTTTTTTTATTAAAGATGGGTTTGCTCTTGACCACAACCTTGGACAGAGATGAGGTCTACGATGTTGCGAGCTTACCCAGAAGCAGCCTATTCACACTGGTTTTGAAGAGAGTCAGGTTGTACGCCAAAGTAAGTTCAAGACTTGTGTTATTTGATAGTAAGTAACTTAACGATACTATATTTTGATGAAAGTCCTGTCTGTGAAATTGTATAATCTCTGCCGCCCGCGGTGACTTGCGCCCGCGCAGCCGTCGACAATGCACAGGAAGTGTCGACTAAATCGAGTTACACGGACGTTTCGACAAATTTTAATATGTGTCCATTGTTTTGTCTCGCCTTTTTGTTTTATGACAGCGCACAGACTTAGCGCATTCGCTGTTTATATTATTTAATCGATAGATCAATTGAGGCTCTCGTTGCTAGGCTTGGAACACATATTTCAAACTAGCTGTTGCCCGCGGCTTCGCCCGCGTGACTTTGGCTTGGATGAAAATTCTTTTTGTGTTCCAAACTGTTTCCTGTGTTCCAATCTTCGATTTTTATACGTCTACAGAAAATGCTCATCAGATTAACCAAGTTTTGCTAAGGCGCCATTTCCATATATGTTATAGTGTAGCTGGTCTCTTGAAGTTATTTATCAGATGTTCCAGATCTTCAATTTTATACGTCAGCAGAAAATGCTCATCAGGTCGAACGATTTTTGCTACGGCGCCATTTCCATATATGTTATAGTGTAGCTGGTCTCTTGGAGCTTTTCATCAGATGTTCCAGATCTTCAATTTTTATACGTCAGCAGAAAATGCTCATCAGGTTGAACGATTATTGCTAAGGCGCCATTTCCATATATGTTATAGTGTAGCTGGTCTCTTAGAGCTTTTCATCAGATGTTCTAGATCTTCAATTTTTATACGTCAGCAGAAAATGCTCATCAGGTTGAACGATTTTTGTTAAGGCACCATTTCCATATTACTTATTGTTTAGCTGTTCTGTTATGGTTCTTCATCAGGTGTTCCAGTTTTCAAAATGAATTATAGCCTATATGTTGCCCAGGCTTAATAGCTATACAACAAAAAAAGATTCATTCAAATCCGTCCAGTAGTTTTTGCGTGAAACGCGTACATACATACAGACAGACAGACAGACAGACAGACAAGAAATTCCAAAAAAATTTTTTTGCTTTCTATTGTTTTTTTTAGGTCTCCCTCTATCCATTTCAGTCAAAAATATTAAATGTACAGACAAAATATTTTTACTGTTTTATTATATGTATAGATATAGATAAATAAATGATTATGATTTTGAAGGTTTTTAATTAATGAAAATTTTAATTATTGAACAAAGTCACGTGAGTGGAATATAAATAAAGTGGGCAAAATAAAATATACCTTACTCCCAAATTACAAGACCAAAAATTATGATTTAAGCAACATATACTCCATTTTATACAGTTTTTACCATAACATAACCGTACACAAGATCATACGATACAAACTTGCATGAATGCCTCGAGTCTTTACGTACCTTAATAGTTTAAAACTTTTGAAAATAAAATTGTATCAGGATGAACATAATTATATCAATTTTGGGCCTTTGTTGGACAAAGTTAATTGTATGGCGTGTTGACGTCGATCTTGATTTGTTGATATTATCGTCCGTTGTAATAAATAACTGAATTGTGTTTTGGAGAGATAGTGGACCAGATTTAACTAGAGTAAAATCAATTTTTGGTCCTTTAACGGTCACTATTAATTTTTTTGCAATAGACATGGAGTTTATCTTAACACCTTCAATTCAAAATTATTATCCCATAATTTCGTATGACAAATGATCATTTTGTAAATATTGCAAAACTAAGCATTTGAAAATAATCGAAATACAATTTTCGAGATAAATACAGGACTGTTATTTAAAAACAAAGAAATTGTATTTGTAGATTTTTAGAACAAAGTGCTGTTAAAATTTTTCGAGTAATTCGGAACGACCACTGCTGAGAAGTAACAGAAGAAAATCCTCCGACTTAACTATTTGAATAAACAAACCCGTTCTTATATTCGATAAGTCATCGGTTTCAAATTAAAACAGGGACTATTTATTTCAGTAAATAGAGCGTAATGTCTAATAAACACCAGCAAAAAGCGAATTCCAGCGCTAGACACAATGGCGTTATCTAGTGTCCCCGACGAAACAATCCACAACAATGAATATTATTGTCTTGTCATATCACAACTCAACTGGCCCGAGTCCGTTCTCCTTGGACCTTCTAAAGGGTTTGATAGCAAAATACTATTTCCTTATTTAGTGCCAGTCTCCATTCAGGGGATGTGTTTAAACCACAAATGTAATCTCACTAACGAAATTCGAATTCTATTGGGTTTTTACAACACATTTCCTCTCCACATCGAAGTCACTGCTGAGTAAAGGCCTCCCCTGTCTTTTTCTATAGATCTTTGTCTAGGATATCAAGTTATCTATTTGACTTTGGTATTATTATGACTTATATGCTGAACACTGAATATAAAACTAGTCGATGCGACAATACAGCACAAAGGGAGTCCACCACACGGTACGAAAGCAATTGCAGATCTCAACCGCAATAGAGCACCGTTCCGAGAAGGCAGCGGGCGTCTTATCGCCGCTGTAAATCAATATATGATTACAAATTTAATGCTACTGTTGGACTATAAATCAGCGATTTTAAATTACGACCTACAAGCGACGCAGCGCTACGCGTGAGGCCCCCTAGTGCTGCGCCGCTGTGTCGACACTCGATAAATTCGATATCCGCGGCCGGCCAGACGCTTTGCGTGTCTCACTATAAATGGTGGTGCTTGATATTAATTAAAAACGCGATAGGACCGATTGTAGTTTATGGTTTATTGGCCAGATTTCAATGGGAAGTGCGGTAGCGTAAATTTGAGATTATTGGAGTTATCAATTTGCGTGAATAGATTGGCAAAGATCGAACACGCTCAGCGCATTTAAATTCAATATTTAAAGCTTAAAAATTAAAAAATCTAGTTTTAGACGTTTAACTTTACGTATTCAGATATAAAACTAACTTACATAACAACTAACATTCGACAACAACGAAAAATCATTAACAATTTATTGCTTTGCACATTTTTGTATAATTTATTGACCATTCCAAGTTTATCGACTTACCAACTCAATAACAATTAATTTATTTATCAAATTAATTCTTAGTTTAAATACAATCATGTTTAGGATCATTGTCAGTAAAGGCTTTTTTATTTTATGTTTTGTATTCCATTTCAGAACGCATGTCGATATTTACGTACTACACGATACAGCAAGCACTATTTCTGTCAACACTATTCGCGTGCCGAGTGACGGACTATAAACGTTCACATCGATCCGAAATTGATATTATCACATCTGTTTATTACGATTATTATGATTATTTTGTGCATGACCAACAAATAATTATTACAAAAATAAAAGATTGTTTCAATTAATTCTTCCAGCTCCGATTATTTTTTCAATTATCACTTTACATCCAAGATGTTTAGTTTAATTTGAGGAAATATCATCGGAAACAGTGATAATTTAATTCACTAGTCATTATCACTTCTCATTAATTTTTTTTATTCACTTTTTTTTATTCTTTCAATGGATTAGAAGGACTGCATCAACTGTGTAATTCCTAAAGACATTTCTGAGTTGAATAACTACTGAGTTATTTCTAAAGTTGAGCAACTCAACAGATGTCATATGCGATTAATTTAAGCAAATTGAATATGAATAAAAAAATTATAAAAAGGAAACACTAAAACCGATATCAGCTTTGCATTTCGTATTACCATTGCTGTCAACACTGCTTGCTCGCGTGTCGGCAGTGATGGACTACTGGCGTAGTCCAGTAGCCAGTCCAGTGATGCTATCTGGTTTATAGTCGTCAGTCTGCACGTTATTGCGAATATCGTGTTATTTGATATTCGTAGCTGCTAATTTGTGCTCGATTTTGTAGAGCAGTTACTTAAATGCACTAGTACAAAATATTTGTCAAAATCAAATGATTCCTTTTTTCATGTTTTTTGCAAAATTTAAAAGTATAGTTCAGTTTTCCTGTTTGAGTCACACGTTTTTTTTGAATAATGCAAACGCATTTGATGTATTTGGATTATTTTAAATTTTTTCGATGCTTAGCTTCTATTCGATAAAATAAAATAAATTATGTTTAATATGATATAGGTATTGATTTGATTGCGTTATATCGATATCACTATCGATACATATACATCTCGTATCTATATCATTTCTGTCGTCACTCGCGTGCCGCTTGACGGACGACCACAATATCCATTCCACGCTATTTTATCTGTTTATGAATACATTTCTCCAATACGACAACGCTGATCTGATTCCCATTCGTTGGGTAAACCATTTTCCATAATGGTTTCTTTTAGTTTGTTGTCATGATAGCTCTAAAAATTATATCTCTTTAACTACAATTTTCCAAATGACGTACCTATGCAGTTTAGTACGTAGTTAGACGTCCTTATTCTTTTTTTTCAAGTTTGTTTCATGAGTTTCTTTCGGCATTTCTTCCCAGCAGTGGTCGTTCCGAAATACTAGTAGTTTTTAGCTTTGAGACTTGCAATACACTACGATTATATTATTAGTTATCGACTTGAAAAAATGCCTTCTTTCAAGGCCTAGTTTCAATAAAGAGTTTTTGATTTCAGTCAGGCTGTTTACATCTTAAAATTGACCTGGATCTGATCCATTCCATCATTGATCACGTCGCGACACCCATCATTTGCCGGGCCCACGGTTGCCCACTTATGGGAGATTGATGGGCCACTATTAATTCACTGAGATTCACCCTGAATGTTAATTTTGGCATTTGACGCTTTCTTTTGTGGCTGCCGTGAATGATTTGGGAGAAAATCGTTTATTCTTCTCTAACCGGTCTAATTAATTAAAACATTAAGTACAGATAAAAAACGATTTGTATTAATTTCTTTTAAATGTATGTATATTATTAAATTAAAACAAAAGAAGTATAAATTTTAGTTTCAAGGTAAGTAAGAAAAGTTTGAAATACTTTTTCTTTAATAAAAAACAATAAAAAAGCCTTTATTGTTCTTTCCTTTCACAGTATTACAAGTTATAGTATTATTAAGGTTAAGTTTTAGCACTTATCTAATTATAAAAGATAATAATAATTAAATGTTAGTAGAGTTTTTTTTTTTAGTTTTCTTGGAAAAGACTCCTCTTGGGTATAGGCCTCCTCCATGATATTCCATTTTCCTCTGTCCTGTGCTATCTCTTGCCAATTGTTGCCAGCTACTACTCTGATGTCATCTGACCATCGTGTTTTAGGTTTTCCTGGTTTCCTCCTGCCGGCTCCAGGGCCTTTCCACTTTGTGCAGAGGATTGTCCAGCGATCGTCTTTGTATCTGGCTAGGTGTCCCGCCCAGCGCCATTTCATTTTGAGTGTGTAGGTTAGAGCGTCTATTAATCTGGTCTTCTTTTAATTGTTTTGCACCGTACTTTGTGTATTTTCCTTATATTGAGAACTTTTTCTTTAATGAAATAATATTCGTAAACTTTTGGTTAACAACTGATCCGAGTTAGAAACACCATTTGTCGAATAAGGAAGCAAAGAGATGATGAAGCGATAGATAGATGGCGTCATAGAAAACGTGACTAGGACTGACGAGGGAAATTATACCTTAGCGATAGAACAAAATTGAAAGCGATCTACATCCCTATCTGTGTCCCTATGATATAAATTTAAATTCTTTCCTTTTAAACATTAGATGTAATACATACATCGTTATGGCCAAGATTACCAACGCGTCCAAAGCGCAAATGAAGAAGGAGCGACGAACTTCGCTGCAAAATTTTCCGAAAATGTCAAATACATTAATGGAACCTATAGAAATCTTTCTATAGATTCCATTAATGTATTTGACATTTTCGGAAATGAAGCTCAAAACAGAATATTGTGTTGTTGAGGCCAAAGATTTGTTAATAGTTTTGGTGGTGATGAAAAATGCATTTAATTTTCAGTGAGTTCAAAAAGAATAGGTGTGTACCGATAAATCTTGCAGTAAACACTGGTTCAGCCACTATTTGTCATGCAAAAATAATTTTAGCCTGTATAATACTACCTATTTAGATGATTGTAAATATAAATACAATCATTGTGAAGCTAAAGGGTCGAAAGGTAGAGCTAATTTTAAATGTGTCAAATCAGAACTCAAAACTACAAATTGTAAGATGTTTCTTCTTTTATAAAAAAAAAAACTATTGTCTAGTAAACAAGCTAGGGCTGTCAGTGTAGAACAATGTGCATCGAGATACAAAGTCCCAGGGCGCGCACTAATGACTTGGCGAAACCGCGCTTCTTCCAAATTAAACAAGGATAAAAAACCACCAAACGATCGATCACCTCCCCAAACAAAACACAGAAAAAACAGAAACGATGTATGGAACAAATTAAATGCTCAGCATGAGGTGTTCGCTCCAGCCTCACAGGGCAAATATTAAACCTGTCAGTTTTGTGTAATTTGAAGTCTCGTTTTCGAGGCGTAAGTTATGTTATTGAATGTTTTCGGGGCATGCGCGCGCGCCGTGTGAACGCCACGTAATGAGCTCGGTAAATACGAGGAACGGCTTAGAAAATTGAAATTATACGATACAATCAGTGTCTTTACAGCCAGCAGTAAATATCGATTCATAGCCGTTTAGAGACCTGATGTTATTTAACCTGTGTTTGTAGAACAAATTGATGTAGCGGCAATAAAAATACCTTCGGAACGAACTGGTAAAAGTTTTGATTAAAAAAATGTTATAGCTAGTAAAAAGCCGAAATTATGATCTCCACTTGACATCTCCATTACGGGTATGACACTAATGGCCTGACTGGTCATTCGCCAAATTGCCCCCAATTATTGAGTAAAAAAGGTAAATTTCGGCCGAGGGAGATAGGCGTCAGGTGAAGCGATACATCCACTTTTTCAATACAAAGGCAATAAAAAAGTGCAAGTCACGCACTAAATGCCTGGAGCGAGCCAAAAGAAACAAACAGAAAAAGAAAGAATACAAAAATGGTAAAAGCGCACAATCACGCACCCACCAAATTATTTTCGCTCCAACACGTGTCAAGTTTCAATTTTACTAACGTCGGAATTAACTGTGGGCGTAAACTGATTATTGATATTTCGAATGATAAAAAAAAGTAATCGATGATCGTATAGATCGTTAAGAAAAAAAGCTATTGTTAGAAGCTTTTTATCTTGTCGAAATTAAATGGACGCACGAGTTTTGACAAAAAATTTAGTTCATCAATCAGGGATGATTTTATTGGCTTACAATGGCGTTTCTGGCGATCGCGAGGATCGAACAGATTCTTGGAAAATTTCACTATTTTTCTATGTTTATAAATGATGATAATTTAGCGTAGCAATTTTTAATATTGGAAGATAGGGTCGATAAGAGTGCTTTTTTGACCGTGATTCAACATTTTTAGCTCTGCTGCTAAATCAATACTTACTATAACTTCAATGATAGATAATAATGATCAATAATAAATGTGTGTCATGTATGTATGTATTTTTCCCGAGGCCAGGCTTCATTTTTAAAAGAAAAATGAATAGCTCGTCAACAAAATGCTAACAACTGACGGCCAAATTACAGATAAATCATGATGTAATTTGCGACCTTTATCTCCGGCCGATTACAGAAGAAAGCTGAAATGTCAGAAATTTGGAGATGGATGTCCTGTGCATGAATAAATAGAGGGAAATTACCCGTTTGAACTCAATCCATTCACCTGGGTGGACTACTTAAAAATGATGTAAACAGGGTGTCTTTCCAAAGTACAGCCATATTGCAAAAACTTTTAATTTTTTCTATTTTATTGCTTTCTGATATTTTATTATATGCTTCGTTAATGACATACCTGAGTAGCACAGCACTAATTTCAGGCCCACCGTGCCCAAAGCATACGATTTTTGATAAAGAGAAGATAATGTCTAGGACATGATGTTTCCAAAATTTGTCTCGTAAGAGGTATTAATGGGTTATACGAAAACATTATCTTCTAAATTAGTGAAAATATTAAGTTACAGAAAATCTTTACTTACAACCTAAAATTATGTAGGTAATAATAAATTGTCAAAACTTTTTCACAGCTGGTGCCAAGCCAAACTATTGATTTTCTATCAACAACAACGCTAACAATGAGTATTTTGCGTCGCGTCGCAACGTTTTTTCGCCACAATACCCTCGGCCAATAATGCTCTAATCATAGGTTTGACGTCCCCGATTCTGGAACGGAATACGAAACAAAATAACAATTTGCTGTACATCACTGGTTATTGCGTACAAATCACAATTTATTGGGATCATTTGACGAGTTTTGCAATAAGTAATTTATTGCAAGATTGACTCATAAAATTGATAGACTTTGAAAAGATAATACTGACACGTATAGAATTGGTGAAAAACCATTCTCATACATTCAGAAATTAACCTTGCATTTTCTCCAACTTTGAAATTTCTCGACTTTGACATTATACGATGTATCGAAACATTTCATTGTTTTAAATTAGTTATGAAACCAAAAATAATATTAAAGATTAGCAAAATTATTCAATTACTGTAGCCGTTTGGCTGTATGATCAATAATCAAAGTCGGAATGTAAGTAAATTAAAACAATCTATCACGCAAAAACAAGCAATGTATTTACAAGAAGTGTAAACTACGTTACAGAATAGTGCAAAAGCCGTGGATATTCGTTAAGGCGAGGCAGCTAATGCAGAGATTGTGGGGACGGAGGTGCAATTATAGCAAATGTGTCGTTGAAATAGCTTGTTCGATGCTATGGATGTCTTTGTCTAGCTTATCAATACATATAATAAAACTGTAACTGGTCTGTGTCTGTACATAGAAGATTTTTAAGAAAAAAAACTAAGAGGGGCCAATAGAAGCCAAAACCATTTTTTGTATATTTTTTGTCTGTCTTTCTGTCTGTATGTTTATACACGCATCACGCAAAAACTACTGGGCCAAATTTGATCCGGTTTTAACTGTTGTATTATAGAAGGTCTAACTTAAAATCTAGCGTAGGTTTCATCTTAATATGCCGCTTAGAACCCGAGATACCCGCGGACAAAGTCGCGGGCACAGGCTAGTCTATAATAAATAGATTCATTATCTTTAAACATGTTCACACGTAACGATTGTATATTTATGTTTATCAACAAATAAAACAAACAATGAAAAGAGTCTGCGACCATCAATATCGCGCAGGCGAAGTAACACAAACTGTTTACGACTGCTTGTTTATAGGCGAGAATGATAATAACACAATAAAATGACAGCTCATAATATTTCACGGGAGATCTCAATAGATTTATATTAGGCTAGATTTCACATTCACTCTTCACAAAACACAGGCTGCATTTGTTAAACATTTGCAACCGCGTTTGCGCTTATTTTTGTCTTTATTTTGTTACAATACATGCATTATTTTTCGAGTAGCGCAGTAAAGAGTTGATCTGTCTATCTAACCTACCTAAGGTATAGAACCGAGCTTGATATTTTTCTTGGCTTACAAGTCCATTAATTTTTTTTTATTGATTACTGGACATTTGGCATTTCTACAAGTTTTTGAAATGAATACCAAAATCGGACTCAAATGAAGCACCACTAATTAGTGTTGGCACTTACTACACACAAATAGGGCACGCGGGTCAGATGGCATTAGGCATCTATAGTTTAATATAAATCTGTGCAGAGGCTGTGTTCTATCTCAAGAGCAATGTTTCGATTTAACCATAATATCTCGTGAATGACTCGACATTCATATTGACTGCTCAAAGAGTTTAAATTTGGACAGATGTTGCTTTAAAAAAAAATCAACACTCTTACTTTAATTAACATCATTTGTTTTGTTTTCTTTTTATGTAAAACATTTTGTGCAGTATCTAAATATTATTTCTTTATAATCTAACCAACATTTATATTAGGTTTTAAGATAAATAGTAGTAAAAGTGAAAATATTTTTTTAACAAAACACAAAAAAAAATCTCTTAACATTATTTTTATGTCAAAGCAGGATAATGTCGAGTCTTTCTTCTTGATGTCACGATCTCATGCCAGATTTCTCGTCGCCCTCTACTGATGACTATCTGCAGTTATGAAGAGAGGATTTTTGGTGTTTCTCGTAGAAGAAGCTATCCTTTAGGCACTTATCCCTCACATTTCCCTCCTCATCTCTGCGCGGACGCAGGCACGGGCTGCGATGTGATTAATATGGCGGCCTACCCCGCCCCTCCCCTGCGCTATGCTAATGCCCCGGCTTTGTCTCCGCTCACGTAGGCGCGCGCGCATCCTGTGAGTGGGCTGAAAAAATTGTCAATGGAAGGCGCAACGACTGGAGGCGTGGCGTTTTGAGGAATCGGCTATTATTAAAAAATATATTCAGGGTTGCTTGTAAAAGAATAAAATCCTTTGACGAGATCGATGATGTTGAACAACTTCTACTGAAGAAACCTATAACGAAAATTTAATTTGACTTTTGATTCGACTTCTACTGAACCTATAAATAAAAACAAATTTTAATTTACCAATTTTAATAAAGGTACAGGGAACTA
>JAEMBS010000407.1:0-25000 GCA_018467065.1 Ephestia elutella
CGATTCAAAAGGGTTTTCACTCCGATCGTAATGGCCCGAGCGTTACTCCGTAACCAGGTCAAAACACTTATTTTTAGGTTTTTATTAACCGGTTTCAAGCCCTGGATACAAGAACTACACGTACTATTGCGCGTACGCATCGCGGTCGCGGTTCCGCACCGGCCGCAACCGCTGGCTGTGTTCCACGCACTACTCCAAGGGCTGCCGAGCTTCTGTTTATGTGTCAGACAATTCTATTGTATCTGTGATGCTTGAACACTGTCACCCTCCCCTTATCAATACACGAAATGAATGAACGGCAGCAGGAAATGAACTAAAGGTTGCTACTGATGAGATGTCTAAAAAGTCACTTTGACAAATCACAATATGATCCTTTTCCCATAGCAATTTGAATTACTCAAAGTGGCCTTTCTGAACACGCTGTTTGTATATTTCTCTTTATAAACAGTTGTCCTTAATAAGTAATACATTTATTACAAGTGCACAAGTTTTATTATCGTCAATTAATTTAACTCTACAATAAAGGTGGCCTTCTGCGTTTTGCGCTCATCTATGCTTATTATATTAACGAAAAGAAAACTATGAAAATTTTCTTCTTTTCGAGTCGGAATGGCTACTTAACCCTGCACTGGTCGCGCTCTATAAAGTCACGTAAGAGGTCGCGCGGATTACAATTGTAGTCCATTTTCAAATCAAAATAAAACTACAAAATAATTAATCAACACACTTTAATTAACTTTAAACATAACAAGGTACTTTTTCTTTAATATTTTTAAACATTAAACTAAGTTAAACTCTTACAATAAAAAAATAAAAAAAATAAAATAGGAACATTGACGTTTTTCTATAGAAAAATGGCACTTTAATTTCAAAATGAGATCAAGAATCAGCCTTGATTCTATTTACTTTAATCATTGTTAGCAATACAGGAAGAACATATATACTTGGAATGATCAGGACAGATGAATTTGCTACATGCTGTGCATGATCGGCGAGTACTTTTATTAGGCGCGTTCCAAAGTTTCGTTTTCTGAAGAAGAACTACGGGTGTAAAATTTCTGGTTTGGGGTTTCTTCTTCTTGTTCAGAATCCGTTTGGTGATCCGGCTCCTCAAGTATGTCTTCTTCATCGTTTGAGCTTGCTTCAGCTTCAAAATCATAATTATCCTCTTCTAGCCAGGCCTGAATTTGAGCTACCTGGCGTTCATCCATAGTTATTCTGAAAATATACAATTTTATTAGAGAAAGGTTTATATTACTGCTCGAAACTTACTTAAAAAATCTTTTTATATATAATGCAGTTATATAATATACGAACAATAGTAAAAAACGATAAAATAAAAAAAATGTGTCGACAAAAATACTCACGTAATAAGTCGCGCGGACTACAATAGTAGTCCAGTCCACTTTGAAACGCTCCAGATAAACAACCCTGCGATGCCGGCGCTCGCGCTGCACTGAGTGAATGCGTCGGTTGTCTAGCAACAAGTACCTAAAGGCATCATCGATTCGCACAAAACAATTCTCGGAAATAAACGATTTTGTATCAATGGACTACTATTGTAGTCCGCGCGACCTGTCCAGGGTTAATGAAATAGTTTGTACCAGTATTTGGCCACACTAATCGCTCTGTCGTTGGCCTCGTTTAAGTCCTCTATTGTGCAGGAGGTGGGCCAGTAAGAACACGACAACAGGTGGGTCATGGATTGAATGTTCGTGGCATCTCCCATCACCAGCCCAGAGTTTATTAAGTGTCTTCCAAACTACCCAGGGGAGTTAGGAGAAGATATAAAATGAAAACTATACATATGTATGTATGTAAGACCTTTTCGTTCATATAATAAATTGTCACCTGCAAAGATCACAAGTCAATTAGGCACAATAGTCCTAAGTAATATACTAATTATTTTTTCAGTGGAATTTGTTATATCACTCCGAACTCATAACAAGTTGTTAAAGTATCAAGAATATACTTACTCGGCAATAGCGAACAGAAGAGGAGCCAGAGAGAGATGGAGATGTTCCACTCACTCTTCTAAGAATTGTTACGCTTCTGTTTATATCGAAAACGATCGAGTAGTGGAGACACGTGGAGCTCATTGCCATGATCCTGTGCCAACTGAGAAGAAATAAAATTGGGAAACAATAGGGAATATGCACGTGACTCCGATATGGAAAAAAAATATTTAATTTTTATTGCTAACAAAACATACCTATACAATTAATTTCATAACGGAATTTTATTTTCAAAAAGTGGCTTATTTTAAATTCTCTTGCAAATTTCCAAAACACACGCCATTGGGTGGACGAAATGTAACGTCAGACGTTCGTTGTTATTGTTGTTGTGCACCGTAACTTTTGAACCAATCACATCAAAACATGTCGTCAGCGTGCATAAGAACAAGCGTACCATAATGGCCGTGTTTAAATCGCCCAAAAATGATAGTGATTTTAGTATATTATTAATGGATAATAATGGTTTATATTTTAGATGTGTTACATTTATTTTTTGTATGCACGTGCATATTCCCTTTTGTACTAATTCTTTACGCAAAGTATAGTCCGCTCACTTCATCATAACTTTGTGTATCGATCATTAAAGTATTGCAGACTTAATTCGACTTATGAATTCGTCACTTAAAATAAACTTTGGCTCTTTACTAGCTTCTTTTTAACTTGCAATCATTATTATCATCCTCAAAAAAAGATTTCTAAATGTTTTTGATTGCAATGTAAAAATGGATACAAAAAATTATCACCA
The DNA here is from genome assembly GCA_018467065.1 of Ephestia elutella. NCBI lineage: Eukaryota > Metazoa > Arthropoda > Insecta > Lepidoptera > Pyralidae > Ephestia > Ephestia elutella. The sequence continues at coordinate 2,761 of JAEMBS010000407.1, forward strand.
AACGGTTACATCATTAACGGTAAAACTTCAGAGCCCAGGGTCCTAGGTGATTTAAAGAGGTTACTGGTTAACACAGAGCGACTGCCGTCTGACTTCCGTAACCCAGACCAGCTAGACCAGAACAAATCCTTGGATAGGTTTAAAAGCAAACGCTAGATGACGTTTGGAACCCACAGCTTTGCCTTCTTCATAACTTGCAATGTAATTAACAAATTAATGCAAAGCTGTTTCTTTAATTCATTAGCTTTAAGTTCTTAGGTCAAATCTAGCTCAGTTTGCTATATTATTGCTTAAAAATATGTGTCTCTCTCGTGTTACTTAGTTGAAATACATGTACTAGTAGATTCACACTACACTTTTCGGGTACAATTTGAATTGGTGGAATGACATCGACATGCCAAGAAGAAGAAATAGGTTCAGTACGATGACAATGCGTTTTAATGTTAAGCGCATCTTGATTACGCATTTATTCGTTTTCATTTTCTTGGGCATGTTCCTTTATATTAATAACAGTTCCCCCTAATTTGTTTCTCCAGACGATTTCACGTTCGTGCTGTCTCAGAGGGCAAGCGTCTCATCCGTCTCAACAACTACAGTTACTACGAACGCCTGTAACAAACCCTCTAGTCAACGTCTCCAAGAATGGTTAAATCCCTGGTTACGTCACCCAGAAGTAACTATTCTAACCTACTCAATATCTACTCTTATTTGATTTATCTTTAACCTAGCTTGAGAATAACCTAAGTGTGTGTTTACATATTAGTTCTCGTAATATTATGAGTTGTGCTGTGATCTCCTAGTGTAGTGCCCTGATTGTATTCCGCAATGAACCTTGGATCTTTTCGAAGTGCTATGTCGGGAGTCTATTATTATAACCTGGATTAAATGTCTTACTACTAATGTACTGTCTGTGTCTTAACCAACCTTATATACACTACAGGAATTACCGATAATGCTAAGGACTATCTATAGATATTAAAACTAAATCTTACTTGGCTAATTAATATTATGGGTTTGTCTTAAATATACACTTAACACTACTAATTATTGAATTATTAATTAATAAGGTGAGCTATGAGGTTTTCCAGCTTTTGAAATACCGCAACTTTGAAAGATATCTACTAACATATGTGTGTTCCTAACGCTTAACTTAGATAGGTGAGTATAAAGTATATGACCAATGGTACCGATGATGGTTTTATTTGCTTTAATAGAATCTCTCAGCTTATAGTTGGGTCTAGTATGGACCAGGCCCCGCTAGAAATGTTTATATGAGTGAGTATGTATTTCTTAAGGTCGGTAAAAATATGTAAGTATGGAAAATGCAAATATTGCTACAAAATTGATAATTCTCAGCTTTATTAGCTAGATCTGGCTTATGGCAACATGCCCCTCCGTCCGCATGTTACAGTAATCCTCGTCTCCAAACTTGGACGGATTTCCTCCAGATGCTCAGCTATTATATTCTTGCTTTCAATATGAATAATAAATAACTAAGGTCTGAACATAGTCTAGTCTATCTGTCCTTGTATAATTAAATAAAACATAGAGGAGAGACAAAATGTCTCCAAGTGATTTATCAGTTTCACAATTATGGATTTATCCCATATATTGTGATCAGCTGAGATCTTTTATTTTTATGTTAAAATTTAAATGATTAACTATATATCATATATGAATTCAACCTTACAATTCATTAATGGGATACTGATAAATCTGATCTCTGAAGGAGAGTAAGTTATTAAAATTAATTAATAATAGGGATAGTGGTGATGTACTCATACTTTAATTATGTTAGAGTTATAATGTGGGTTTACCAACAGGTGGTAATAGGTAAGTTAAGTGTGCAGAAGAGAATTAGCATTACTCAAACTGATGTAACTTGACTTGTCTTTTGTTTATATAATTTTCAGGTTAGAATTACATCCTTAAATCTGAGATCCATTGTATTTTAGATTGATTCAGTACTTATCACCATTATTAGTGAATTTGTCTATATTCACTCAATAATAGAAGCTATTTGTACTCAACCAAAGGAATCATCCTTAATAAATCAATTTCTTTATGAGTATTTGGAAGTTATTTGCAAATATTCCAGTGAGTGGTAGTAACTACTCAATATCCTTTGATAGTGTACTAAAATATCTTTTGACATAGCACACAGGCGGTAACTGCCTTATATCTAGATTCGAGCAGACACTGAACACAACTAGAATCAAACTTTTGTAGTTTATTTGTAAGTTTTATAAATGTATAGACTCCCATCTTTAAGGAATATAGTTTTACTAATAAATTTAACTTTCTCAACAAGGAATTTGACCAATGCCGGTACAAGGATTAGAGTATGATCTCATTCACTAGATTGGAACAATTATTAGGTATTTACTCAAATATATAGACAAGTAAAGTCAACATCCATTAAGTACATGACTAAATTGAGTCAAATAAGTAGGAAAAAGGGTTGGAAACGTTCCATTACCCACAACATTCAGTATTTGTAAATAATGATAAGGTTAATTGGAAACTCACCGAATCTATAGTCACTTCAACACATAATTAGCACAACTAAGAACTTTCACTTTCCAATTTTTCCTTAGTTAATTACTTATTTTCCGATATTGGATAGGTTTTATAAATAGCCCTATAATTGTAAGATTCCTGGGAACCTTCAATTCACACTTTTGATACCTCCATTTTGATAACCGATAAACCGACTAATTATTTGTGTTATTTGACCATTTTGTTTTATTTTGTGTTTTAATTCCTAAAAATGGCGCCATTTCCTACCAGCCATTTTTAACACCCCCTACCTATATGTATGTGAAATTAAGGCCTATTCTTGTCCCTATCGGTCCCTAAGTCCCTGACAACTACAGAATTTTTAAACCATTTCATAGTGCAATGAGATGGGTCCCTAATTAGGTATCCCCGGTGTAAGGAATACCCTCCTATCAGCTAGCTACGAGACTTCGGGAGAGCTTCTCCCTTCCCTAATAGAAATTTACCTGCCTATCAACCTACAAACGTGTCCTACTCTTGGTTTTTGGGCCAACATTTAGTTAAAACCCCTAGCTTCTAAAACACCGAGTGGGCAACCCGTTATCCTACTTTCTAACAGCCCAACGTGATAAACCTGATTGGGAGGGAACAGGTTTATGCCCTAACCGAGGTTTAACAATACGAGACAGTTCTCCAAATCATTCAGTAAGATTACATCTTGACGGCGTTCGGATCGTTGCCTCTGAACTCAAAGGAGACGTCATCGTAAAGTTAAGCAACTTAACTAGGCATTCTCTTAACAGAAGCCCACTTGACACGTTGCAAAGCCAAGCTCCAGGACCTACCCCGCAAGGTTCTTACAAATAGCCCTTAAAGAAACAAATCAAAATATCTATTTGAACAAGAAACGAATTCTACCCTCTATCCACTTTCGCAGATATCAGGCAAAACCCATATTCTCGTCAAATCGCAGCTAATGCTCAACTACTCTAATATTTAATTAAATTTACTGGGAAATCTACTTATTTTGTGAATTCTTCAAATTAAACTATATACGTTAAAACCGAACTTAATTTTACCATTTCAAGCTCGCAATAACGTATTTTTCTCAAAAAGATTCGCGGGGGAAATATGCGTTCTAAGCCTCATGAAGAAACCTTGCGCCCAAACACTTTTCTTGCAGACTACTTCTATCTTGATTTAAAATAAACTTCTTCAATGACGCTTCTTACAGAGGTGAGATTGGCGCCCGGCAGCACAACGTTGTCCCCCAAAGACCGCAGATGAAAAAGCCTCGAATGACCCTTCCTATCAGTTTTATGCAACTCTCTCTTGTCTATGTGTGTGTAAAAATCTCGAATCTTCCATGAATTCCAAGCTCCCCCTACCTTACTTCCTGTATTGCAACTATAATAATTCTATTCTCCCGAACCCTATATCCACCGAAATAACAATATAAATAGTTAATGTAAAATATACCTTATAATAGCATGATTTTATACATAATTCTTACAAAATAACTATTTCCACGCAATTACTTGTGCTATAGTCTAGCTTAATTAATAATTATTTTCTACTTTCTTTATAATCGACATAAACCAAACAGTTCAGCTCGTTGCCGATCATATCCTTATCTTCTTTTCCTCTATTATCAAGATTAATTTCATTATTCATCCATTTTCCGTACCCCAAAATGTTACAATCAAACGAACAAGAAAAACCAATAATGGCAAAATAATTCCTATACTGGCAATGATTCGTTTCCCTCCAGCTTTGGACAAAATATCACGTGACATCCCTGTGCTACTATTGGGCAGTCAATTTAATCACGCCACTCTTCCGGGTGAATCTTCCTCCTAATTTAACAACAGGTGCAAATATCAACGGAACTTCTACCATAGACCAAATTTTCTATCATAGACACTAGGTCTATAATTCAAAGTGGCCTATACACTTGATAGCGAATAGTTACCTATTAAAAATAAATCCTATATTTACCCTTCGCATGTTTAAAATTATTATAATAAGCTAATATTTATTCTTTAACTAACGAACTTCACAATTATTTTGTGCCCTCAATTCTTTGCGTACTAATAATAATATCATTGCATCCGGAACGTTTTTTCCTTCGGTGTCATTACTTGACGTTGTCAAAATGACATTATTTTCTTTGTTTACAATTCATAGAGCCAACAATACGCTGCCGTTTTCAATAATTAAATTTACCAAATAACTAGTAATATGCAACAAAACTACAGTTTACGAAGGACTCAGTTCAAAACCTCCTGAAGATGACAAGGTTAGTTCAACTTCTCTCTTTTTATCATGTAAATATTTGAGAAGAAATAACATGTTCATATTTGAACTGTTACACGCCGCACTAGCGGGGCCAAGACTCGGTGGCTGTGCTCCACATAACGCCAAGGGCTGTCTCGCCTACCTGTACACCGTTGAAGATCAGATCGTCGCCGAAATGCTTGAGCACAATCATCCTCTAACAACAATATAATAACTAACCTGAAGGCTGACTGGTAGAGAATGCTGTTAGCGTTAAGTTCGCCTTTTATACCATTGTATTATTTTGGTCTAATAAAGTTTTAAATAAATAAATAAATTATAATACAAAAGTTAATAAGTTAATTCAGTTTGTAGTTTTCAAAGAAATAAGTTTTAAACATATTTCTTTAATTACACTCAAAAAATTTTCTAAATAATTGACTAGTTTTTATCAACCCTATGTTTTCAGATAGTTTCACCTTTGTAACATCGAGAAAAGGAAAGCGGCTGATTCGTTATAAGAACTACACTTATTATTCGAAAAATAATAACGGGTTAAAGACTCATTGGAAGTGCTCTACACATAACTCAAAAGGCTGTCTGGCAACCTTTTACACCGTAGACAATGTTATTCTTAAAGGGAGGTTTGAACATAACCATCCCCATAACGCACCCTACATACTACATGTGCAGTAGTCAGTAGTAGCGGATTGTACGCGTCTAGTTGATCGATGTCCGATGGCAAGTGGAGGGGTCGCCGCTACCGTCGTCGATGCTCTGCTAACGCTGGGTGCGTGTATATGACTGATAGAACTGCCGATGTGGAGCGTCGACACTACATAATAAATGAGTTACAATGTTGTTTTGTTTTTTATGAGAAATTATAATTTTTTTGTAAAGACATTTACGCCTTTTTTATTAGCGGCCGTCCCTGCTCGAATGTATTTATAAGTATCTTTAAACCATCCAGAAGTAATTATCTACACCATCCACACATACAAAAATCACAAACACACAACACTGAAACATAAAAATCTGTTGCTTTTAAATTAAGTTACGTTATTTAAAAAATAATTAATTTTTACGTTTATAAACACAACACTTTATTTCAGACAGTATCTCATATGTAACATCGAGGAAAGGAAAAAGTCTTTTGCTCCACAAGAACTACAGGTACTTTGCCGCGCGCACTATAGGAATGAAGACCAGGTAGGTGGATCTGCTCCACTCATCATAAGAAGACCAGCTGTCGCGCCTGCATCCACACTATAGAGGGCGAAGTTGTCGTCGTCCGAAACGAACATAATCATCCCCCACTTTTCTAATTACCATAATAAATCCCTTTGTTTAATGTCAAGATATATAGTTACTTTCATAAACTAGTTTTTCCTTTTTTCCCCGCTTCCTTTAAGCCGCAAGCGCCTGGATCCAGTATTGCGGCCTTGTCTTCATAAAACGCGTGGCTTGAAGGACTAAACTTTTCACATTACCCAATAAATTACCTGTTTCGTTGTTACTAAACTAGAACTAAAGTTTCAGACGGTGTCTCATATGTGACATCGAATAAAGGAAAAAGTCTTGCTCCACAAGAATTACAGCTACTTTGCCTCGCGCACTATAGGAATGAAGACAAGGTGGATCTGCTCCACTCATCATAAGAAGGCCTGTCGCGCCTGCATCTATACTATAGACGGCGAAGTTTTCGTCATCCGAAACAAACATAATATCCCCAATCTTCTAATCACCATAATAAATCCCTTTGTTTAATGTAAACATATAAAGTTACTTACACGAACTTTTTCCCCACTTCCTTCAAGCCGCAAGTGCCCGAATCTAGTATTGCGGCCTTGTCTTTATAAAACGCGTGGCTTGAAGGACTAAACCTTTTACTTTACCCTTTATATTTTTTTCAGTTTCTTTGTTACTAAACTAGTACTAAAGTTTCAGACGGTGTCTCATATGTGACATCGAATAAAGGAAAAGTCTTTTTGATTCACAAGAATTACAGTTACTACGCAAAGCGCAGCACAGGATTTAAGACCAGGTGGATCTGCTCCACTCACCATAAGAAGACCAGCTGTCGCGCCTGCATCCACACTATAGAGGGCCAAGTTGTCGTCGTCCGAAACGAACATAATCATCCACCACACTTCCAATTACCATAATAAATCCCTTTGTTTACTGAAAAGATGTCAAGTTACTTACACAAGCTTTCTTTGACTCCTATTTCTTTTTCCCCACCTAAACTATTTACTTTACCCTTTAAATTTTCTGTTTCGTTGTTACCAAACTAGTACTAAAGTTTCAGACGGAGTTTCATATGTAACATCAAATAAAGGAAAACGTCTTTTGATTCACAAGAATTACAGTTACTACGCAAAGTGCATTACAGAAGTTAAGACGTACTGTGTTTGCTCTACTCACCAAAGAAGACCCGCTGTCGCGCCTGCATCTACACCATAGAGGGCCAAGTTGTCATCGTCCGAAACAAACATAATCATCCAAAAAATTCTAATTACAGTTGCTTACAAAAACTCTTTTGTATTACTTAGATACTGTTAAATAACATGACTCTTAACCTCCTCTGTGACTTCTTTATTATTTTTCTCCAATTATACGCTTACTTTACCCGCGTCACCTAATGTTTTTGTTTCCTTATTACTAAACATTTACTAGTGGGTAATAAGAGCATTTTGTTTTATTTCTTAAGTATTTTACTTACTTGCAGTTTCGGTTGCTTTAAGTTCGTTAGTTTAAAGGTAAACAACACTTATAATCACAACTGTTTCAGACGCTGCTTCACATGTGTCATGGAGTAATGCAAAAAGTCTTTTGATTCACAAGGAGTTCAGTCATTTTGCACAACGCATTACGGGAGTCAAGACCAGGTGGGTCTGCTCCGCTCACCAAAGGAAGATCTGCTGTCGCGCTTTCATCTACATCTACACCATAGATGGAGAAGTCATCCAAATTCGGACCGAACATAGTCATCCCCTACGTTTTAATTACAAGCCACACTAATTAATATTAAAAATACGAAAGTCTGTCTATCCGTCTGTTACGCTTTCACAGCTAAACCGCTACCTGGACTGATGATTTTGGTGATATTTGGTATGGAAATAGTTAAAGACCTGGGGACTAATAGAGGTTACTTTTTTCAAAAATCAACTCTTGATGGGCTGAAATGGGGGTCAAAATTTGTATGAAAAACACATAAGATATACTTTTAGCCGCGAGCGGAGCCGCAGTAACAGCTCTTATTAAACAAGCTAAAAAACTCAAAATGACGTCACAACGCGTCTCACCGAGGTGGTGAAGTGGTGACCCAAGATCGGGTGTTTTCTTTGCTCAGCGAATAAGTCTCGAAGTTCAATGGGTGTTTTCTATGCTCAGAGAATAAATCTCGCAGTTCAGCGAGGAAATGCTACCAGTATTCTGATCATGCCTGGGTGCGGCGCGTTTGAGGTTTTTTATTTATCAGATTTATTGTAATATTCGTTGATATGTAATTTCTCACGACTCTTGGCTCACGAGACGTGATTCTGTAGATATCTATGTGTTATTTTATTTATAAATAAATTAAATATTAGATGAGTTTTTTTAATGTTAATTGTTTGCTTTACAATATAAGTGATTGTTATAGCTATAGTAGGTATATCAGTGCCATACATGATAGAGGTGTTTGTGACTTTTACCTACATGGTTATTTTATAAAACATCAGTAACCTTTCTGTAGAAATTAAGGTTAGAAATATACAACTTAAAAAAACTGTATAAACATTTTTTTAATTAAGAGTTTGAATTGATTGTGTTTTGATGAAATAAAGATATTTTTTTAGAATATATTTTCTCTCCTGTTATGGATTTTTTGGGACTTTTTTAAAGCATCGTCTCGTTCAATAATTTCAAATGTCTAAGTTTAAATCTAATATTACCGTACTAATTCCCCCGCGTCAGACCATGGAATTCTTTCTTTAAGGTAATTTGTGATTTGCTTTATAAAAAAACACAGTAATAGAGATCAGTAAATCACTATTATTTTTCACACTATAATTCATTTTATATTTGCAGGTATTCTAAAATACATATATTCAAGAAATGGGAATCGCATGCTCGTACTAGATGACTATACTTATTACCGTCAGGCAGAATACCGTAACGCCAAGGTGCGTTGGCTATGTGCGAGCCATCATTCTAGGGGCTGCAAGGTGGCTGTGTTGACGTATAAAGAACACCTTTTATCAGTTAAGCATGAACATACGCATGCGCCAAAAATATACAATTCACGAAAAAATAATCAATAATGTTAATATTGGACATTGGCAAAAGGGGATGTAATGTTTGCCAAACGTCTCATTTGTCATTACAAATTGGACGTTATATGTTACGTCCCGTTTTTACACGACTGATGTTAATATTAGACACTTTTGCCAATGTCCACTTGGCTTGTAAACTTTTAATAATATTATGTATGCGTAGTATAATTTAAATTACGTCAATTTGTGATTTTCTTTGAAGAAAAAAGACTAGAGTTTTATAGTAATAGAGATCAGTAAAAACCTATTATTTTTGTTTTTTGGTCAACATTTCTCATTTCCTCTAAACTATTGTTACCTTTCCGGTACTTATTATTAGCTATTAGCGAATCCTATCTCAGAGGAGTCAGATATCTCTGCAGCTGACTGTACACAAATTTATTATGAACGTCAGCGCAATATAATACCTATTTCACGGGTCTGTGAAATTCGCACTCTGTGCCCATTCGTACCCTCGTACTTCATATTCAAAATTCTGTGATTTTGACACATTTCCTTCCACAGTGTCGTGGATGGTATCCAAACGCCGCCAAGCCTTCACACTCGTCATAGCCGGGTACAAATTCCACCGGCACCGGAGTACGGCCAGCCACACACGCTGGTACTGTGCGACACACCGCCGCCGAGGATGCGCAGCAGTCGTGTACATGAGCCACGAGGGACGGGTCACCCAAAGCAGGAACGTACACAATCATGTGCCTGAACCACAGTAGATGTTTTTAATAAACGCAGCAGAGAGCGGAGTTGTACCGCTGAGCTTAGAACAATATGCAGCAGCTATTCGCTAAGCTTCCCCTAGTAGTTGGCGAGACACCCTTGGACGAAGATTTTATAATAACGAGATTTGTATTAAAATATATCTATATCTAATAAAGAGGTAATGAAGAGGATTGTAAAGAAAATTATATTCAACAAGCTTTTGCCCGCGGCTTCACCGCGTGAATTTCCCACGGGAACAGTGCTTATTTCTGGGATGAAAGGTATCCTTTTCCGTACTTCTAACTATGTGTATGCAAAATTTCAGGAAGATTGGGTTTAGTAGATAAAGCGTCATAAGGTAACAAACAAACAAACAACTCACTTTCGCATTTATATATAATAAATTAAAAATATCAGACTTCTTAGACGAGATGAAAATATCCTTAGCAAATGTGCCCTTGATTTAAATATTAGACTACGTGAAACTAAATAATAAACGTATGACCTGTAATGAAATTTTGAATATGTAATAGCAACTGTATGTAAACTCTAGCTAGCGAGTTGTAATAGAATGCCTATCTTACGTTTTGTTTTATGAAATATCAACCTTTTGACGTTTTCAGGCGTATACTTTATGCAGTCACTGCGAGGTGCTACAATCCTCTACTTTCACGGTAATAAGTTCTATCGCCAGATGGCAGTGGGCGCAAAGACCAGGTGGTTCTGTGCGACACACCACCATAAAGGATGCGGCGCTTTTGCCTACACTATTGATGAAGAAGTTATCAAGTGTAAGAATGAACATAACCATTGAAACAATAAAAATTCTAAAACAGAATAGTAAACACAATTGCCGTGTTTTATGTTAAAAATAATACTAAACACCTTATAAATAATCTGAATAAAGACTTACTAGATAGTTTGGGAGGACTAGATAAGCATAATAGTTTAGATGACTTAAAATATTTTTTTAATTGCAGAATACAAATATATATTGTCCAAACGGGGTTCCCGCATTCTCATAGTAGGCAGACAAAAGTTTTTCAGACAACGCTCAGACAGAGTGAAGACCAGATGGACCTGCGCCAAACAAGGTGCGGGGTGTAAGGCTGCGGTATACACAGAAAATTGCCGAAATAGCATCATAAAGTTTATTCAGATACATAATCATTCGATAATTTTAAATACAGATCATTATAGTGAAGAAATTCATTCGTATAATTCGTACTAATGGTTCTAAATAGTAGCTGACTACACTTTTACTGTAAATATTTAGAGTCAATACGATGCTATAAAATTGTTCAGCATTATTCTTAATTTACTCAGATCAAAGATAATAAGTAATCTTCTAGAAAACTTGAGTGCTTTTGCAAAATAGTAGGTGTCTTTTCATTTATTATTAAAATATATGATAAGTATTCTTCCGTCATTATTTACATGTAATTGATCTTTGCCTTTCATATTATATGATTTTTATAGTTTTAACTTGAATATTTGTATACTATGATTGACCAAACCTTAGATTCGGCACAGAGCACCTTCAGTGATTCTTTATCATTGCAAAAAGTTTGTTTTCCACGTCAATTCGCGGCGCGCCGATTCTGATGATGAAGGACTATAGGTTTAGCTGCCATAGGAATAAAAACAACAGATTGAGGTGGCGCTGCGCCACGCATCATCACAAGGGATGCGCCGCGGTAGTCCACACATTCAAAGAAACATGATTCTGAAATACATGAATCATCATAATCATCTCCCACCCACTAAGGATAATTATTAAATTTGGTGTATAAAATTGTTGGTGACCGCCGCCATGTGTCGAAAAGCAAAATAATTGTAATGTAGAACAAGCCCTTACATTAATTTGCACGCCCCGAAATTCTGAAATAGTGCGCTCTCGATGTCTTCTACTGCACATTTTGTAGCTACCTGGGACTTCCTAACCTAACGCGTAATTGATAAAGTATAGTTTTAAAATTTGTATGCATTCTATGTGTGTTGCCAGTAATGACATACGGAACAGAGACGTGGTCGCTTACTATAGGCCTCATAAGAAGGCTCAAAGTCACCCAAAGGGCGATGGAGCGCGCTATGCTCGGAGTTTCCCTGCGTGATCGAATCAGAAATGAGGAGATCCGTAGAAGAACTAAAGTAACCGACATAGCCCGCAGAATCGCGAAACTTAAGTGGACTGCCACTCGAGAACCCCACTGGTGCGGGGCACATAACTCGTAGAACAGATAACCGTTGGGGCAGAAAAGTTCTCGAGTGGCGACCACGAACTGGAAAACGTAGTGTTGGCAGGCCTTCCACTCGGTGGACCGACGACCTGGTGAAGGTCGCGGGATGCGCATGGATGCGGGCAGCGCAGGACCGGTCGTTATGGAAATCCTTGGGGAGGCCTTTGTCCAGCAGTGGACGTCTTTCGGCTGAGAAAGAGAGATGCATTCTATACTTTAATTAATTTTAATAGGTACTGCAATTTTTTTATGTGAAATTTCTGTGAATTCTGTGTCTGGTCATCTTTGTCTGAATACAACGTTTATAGCGCTGCAAGAAATGTTTCAATCGTAATCCAAGGACCATCTCTGAATGTTCGTCTTGAATTTATTGAAAATATCTTTAAACTAGCTTTTGCCCCATTAAAATATCTTCAACCAACCTTCCTCAGGACCCACCGCGTCCATTGGTGAAAACCTCATGAAAATCCGTTCAGTACTTCTTGAGTTTATCGCGAACAAACAGACAGACGCGGCGGGTATACTGTATTTTATCGTATGTATGTAAGGATATATTTTTAATTTCAGAAGTAAGATTCACTACTTCCAACCGTGGGGGAACTATCATTTTAATAGGGGGCTACAGGTTCAGTCGTTATTACAAGTACGGTGGGGTCAAGACTAGGTGGTACTGCGCTACACATCACCACAGAGGATGCCGAGCAGTCGCATTTACCGATGACAATAATGTCATCTTCAAATATAAGAATGAACATAACCATCTCTCGACAATGCAAACTGAGACATGTTAAGGTGGTGGCCTTAAATTATTCTGTTCTGTGTATATGTACTAGCATAGTATTATATAATATGTGATGTAATGTCGTTTGTCTTTGTATTCTATCAATAAGTCTCCCTAAGCTATATAATATGTAATGTATCTTTGTGGCTAACTCAATCTGTGGGATTTGTCCGTATATACTCGTATATTTATTTATTTATCTACCTATCGACCACTGACGACCTGAATAACCAGCAAAAAATGCTGTATGTGCAAATACCTACATAATGATATTCCAACAAAGATAAAAAATCTTCCTCTAAATAAAAATATATTCTTTACCCAGTTGGTCGCTGGAGAAAGGTTTTTATTAATTATACGAGATTTTCGATGCATAGTTTACACTAGATATAGGTACCTACTCGTATTATCAATTTGTAATGCATGCTGATTTTGTAATGGCGTTTGTTCCCGATGAATCTTATCAAGATTTCTAACACTGAGACACCGTCATAAAACTTTTTTTTACAGATGTGATATTCACAACTTCAGGCAGAGGTGGGCCCATCCTCATCGTATCCCATTACCGGTTCAGCCGCCACCGCATCGTTAACGGCAGGAGCAGATGGCAGTGCTCCACTCATCATAACAAGGGGTGCAAAGCGACCATCTCTACTTTCAACCAAACGATTCTGAGAATCAGGAATGATCATACTCACGCACCACAAGGAATAGCCCGAAAAACATAGTGATCTTATAAGAATTCCGTTTTTGCTTTTTGAGGTTCGGAACCCTAAAAAGGAAAATACTTACAGTACAAGTTTTTTGATGTTACAGATTAGAATAAATAAGATTTTAAAAAGCATGTCGTGTCGCTTTCAATATTTTTACGTTGTAGGATTATTCTGTAAACATTTAATTTTATATGTCGTAGTGTGAAGACGTAGGCATTTACATGTAAATACCGGGAAATCCCGTGGACCGATTAGATTGATAATATTGATGAAGTTATCACTAACTACGCCGTCGTTGACGCCATATGATTCAGAAAATTATAGTGCAAGGACGAATATTTTATGACAAAATGGTCATAAGTTCAACGATAAGCGAAAAATTTTAACAGATTAATTTATGTAATAATTTTAATTAATTTAATTTATCTAAGTCCATATTTTCAGACATACCCGTGGTATCATTAAATAACCGAGTGCCCAGTACCTATTGTCGTAGCTGGTTTCAAGTTCACCAAGCATTACATGATGGGTCTGAAAACTCGCTGGCGATGCGGCACCCATTACAACAAGGGCTACCGTGCTGTGATCTTAACCCCGGTGACAAGATATTGCGATGCCAAAATATACACAACCACCCAACATACGGTTACGATAAAAACCGAAGAACCTCACGCCCGTGAATTAAAGGAAGAGAAAGAATTAACCTGTGTTAACTGTAAGAATTAAAAAGTGGATTCAATTCAATTCAATTCAAAACATTTATTGCAATTCACATTATACAACCGGTCTCTTATAATAAGTTATATCTGTTATCATTTAGGTACAATATGAACCCTGTCGGGTGCGCAATAGTAACAAGAGGGGAGCGGCAAGCGGGTCTTTGATTTTATGTATGCTAATTTATATATTTAAATCATTTAATGTCTTTGTCATTTAAAAACTCGTCTATTGTGTAATATGCTTTTTCAGCAAGTAACAATTTCAATTTTTTTATAAATATAGATTCCTTTTTTTCTGATCTTAAGTATTGAGGTAAGGTATTATATATTTTTGTGGTCATTATTAATGGGCCGGAACGAACAATTTCTAATTTTGATAGAGGTAAAACTAATTTATTTTTGTTTCTTGTTGGATAGCGGCGCGGTATGTCATCATTTTTTAAATAATATTTGGGGTATTTACGTACAAATTTGCAGGCTTCTAAAATATATATACACGGTAAGGTTAGTATTTTTAGGTTTTTAAAGTATGGTTTACAACTTTCAGTCGGTTTTTTATATTACAGATTATTCGTATGCATTTCTTCTGAAGTATAAGCAGTCTGTCCGCGTCAGTGCTGTTTCCCCATAATATAATCCCATAGGATAACCATGAAAATGCATACGCGTAATAGGCCGTTATTGCTGTCTGGTCATTAGTAGATTTTTTCAATTCTCTGAGTGCATAAGTAAATTTCAATAGTTTTATGGGATTTAGATTGTGGATCGTATAAAAAATAGGAATAAGTAATAAGAATTGATATAATGTGAATGGAGAGGACTTTTCAAGTCGCTTAAAGGCATCTGACATGACACTAAAATTGTTGATAATATCTACCTGTCTTTGGTTCTTTTCATCTAACTCCGGTCGAATGCCCTAAGTATTAAGCCTTCCTCGCTTTCTTCATCCATTAATAGATATCTCTCATTCAGATACATTTTGGGCGAGTAGGTATTGTACAGCTGATTATTTTTTGAGATTTCAGAGTCGGTCCCATATAAAAAGTTGCTCATTTTCATAAGTACTTTCACCCCTAGAGAGATTGCTGGTATTTGTCCAAACATCCTGCATATATTTCAGAATTCTGTGGTCGCAACATTGGCCCTATATGTAGAGCGGACAGATAAACATAATGAAGGAGGATTACTGTAGTACTGTAGTAACTGATATAGCGAGCTTGTTGGTGGCACAATGCGAAGTCAGGCCACGCCTCTTACGCTACATAGGCGAGCAGTGGCGGGAGCGTGCCATTCTTGGCATGAGCCATGAAGTTTCGATGACTTGTTTGTTCCTTCCCACTCTACACGAGCTCCGCCCAGACATCGGCAGCTGTCCAGTTTAAATAAACCCATTACACCGAAACTGAGCTTATCATCTTGACAATGATCATCACAATCTTTCTAAATAAGATTTCAAAGGTCTCCTAATCCTAACTACTTAATAATAATAAACTCACTTTCGCATTAATAATTTACTAGCTTTCGCCCGCGGCTTCACCTGCGTGAATTTCCCACGGGAACAGTGCTTTTTCCCGGGATGAAAGGTACCCTATGTCCTTCTCCGTACTTCCAGCTATGTGTATGTGAAATTTCAAGAAGACTGGTTCAGTAGATAAAGCGTGAAGAGGTAACAAACCAACAAATAAACAAACTAACTTTCGCATTTTTAATATTAGTTAGGATAATCCTAACTAAATTATAAATGCGAAAGTGAGTTTGTTTATTTTTTTGTTTGGCCTCTCCACGCTTTATCTACTGAACCAGAGCGATGAACTCGATAAAGCGTGGAGAGGTAACAAACAAATAAATAAACGAATACACAGGGCACCTTTCATCCCGGGAAAAAGAACTGTTTCCGTGGAAAATTCACGAGGACTAAGCCGCGGGCAATATCTGGTACTAAATAAAAAAGTACGTATAAGCTGAAATATTATGGTTTTCCAGGTCCAGTATTTGCCGTGTCTTCTCGCGGGGCCCAAGTCATATATTTGGGAGGCCATAAGTTTCTCAAACACTCAATTTCCAGAGATGGTGAGAAGATTAGATGGTGGTGCAGCTACAACAAGTGGGAATGCAGGGCTGCGCTGTTCACCGTTGGCAACCAAATTATTAAGAGCAACACCGTGCACAATCATCCACCACCAAAAAAACTTTAGATTGTCGTGCACAAACATTATACTTTTATGTATTTTTGCTTTTAATTAGTTTTAATAAATTCAATTTCAATAAATTATGAGCAGATACACCTACTCATCGCCACAGATTATTATAATAGTTTTCATTGCCTTAATTCTAAAACATAGAGCCTGCATAGAGCTAGATTTTTTTTTTGTATTTAAATAATGTTTTTTTTTCCATGTCTATGTTCTGAAATACGAGTATGTTCATCAAGTTACATGTACGTAACTATAGCGATATAATTCTGAGCAACCCTGTTTTTGAAATCCCTATTATGATTATCCCGAACACGAAAACCTTGTATATTATTTTTAGGTACGAGTACATATTGCCACTGACTACGTATTTCCGCTTTCTTAGTTTTGATTTTGTAGAGGTACCGCCGAAGACCCCTTCGTTAAATCCGTAGATCTACGGCATGATCGTGTTCGGCAAAAGTTGATAGGTTTCTTACCTATATCTAGGTAATGCAATTACTAACACGCCACTCAGTGGTGCCATTCGAATTTTTTCGATTCCTTTAGGACATTATACCCTCTCTAATAGTGTTGTTGCATCAATACTATCGATAATATCAATAGTCTTACACTTCACTCCTATTAGGTACCTTCTATCTTTTTTTAACTATTTTAAATTTAATTTTTCAATTATAAATGTCACAAACAAAAATGTGGCTCAAGATTCAATTTTTCTCCTTCCCAGCCTTAACACCAAATAGTCTACTATTAGCCACAACACTATCTTCCTTCGAGATCCTTAAGAGTTCGCGAGGCCACTCGAACCTCTACCTCAACGGGCACAAATTCACGCAGTCATCATTTTCTATCAAGACTAACATCACGCGTTGGAAGTGTTCCAAGACAAGCTATCGCGGATGTAAGGTTATTGTTGAGACCCTTGGAAATACACTACACAGCATTGTCAATGAGCATAATCACAATCTAGAACTATAAGATTGCAAATGAAGGTATCATAGATCAATATATACAAGGTGTAACAGAATACTTACCTATTATTATTATTTAATAGCCGTCAATGTCCCAGCACTGGGCAAAGGCCTCTCTCTCCCTCCTCCAAGACTTATATTAATTCTGTTAATATTATTCTGTTAATATTATTTCTGTTAATATTATTCTGTTAATATTTAATTATTAGGCTTATATTAATTCTGTGCTATAGGCATCGAAATACAACTGTGCGTTAGTACATAATATCTCGATGGCTATAGGTATCCATACCGATTGCACCAATTGTGACAACGGCACAGAATACACTCATAATGGTGACAACGGTTTCAAACTAGTTCCAGATATTTTTAGTCTTGTATGTTTATGTTTTAATTTTTAATTTTAAGAAAACAATATAGATATTTGAATTGGCCCAACACTATTCACCACTATGACAGTAAACAGCTGTTGGGGTCAAGGTCAACCACCCACAACTATCTCGGCGCCTGGTATTGTAATAAAATAGCATTTGCGAACGAGGTTCCGCACTCATTTTTTTTACATGACTAACGCTTTCGACGTGTGGCACCACGTGACGTGTGTAAATATGGATGTAATTCTGAAATAAAAGATTATTATTATTACCAGCAGCAGCAGTCATTACTACAAAGCAAAAGTCAAATATACCTTCTTCATAATCACAGAGGTTTTCTTCCAGAGGCGTAATATTTTCCCGTTATCACCTCGACCCCGATCGTCACGTATGTATAGGGGACGAGATGATAACGGGAAACTATAACCGCCTCCCGGAGCGCGCGAAGCTTAACCTACATTTATATATGTCATAATTAAGTACCTATATAAATAAATTTTATATTATATTGTATGTTTGCACAAGATGAGATGTGACAGGATTTTACATTTTCAGCAGCAGTTGCCAATATCGAGAATCGGCAATTTAAAGTTCAAAATAGTTTATGCACTATACTTACACGTACATATGGAATTATATTGACTGAAATATCTGTTAATGTAACAGAGATAAGATAGATTATAATAATTATGTATATTGTCTAAGAAAAGCTCTCGTCGATTTTGCTATTCACTGATAGATGGCGCTACTGGTATGATATTAACGTGTATTAACGAAACTAAATATATTTGCGATAGTATCTATACATACAAAGAATACCTATTCAAATTTATGAAATGAGTCATAGGTACAAAAAAATATTTTTCTGATACAGGAATTGAAGGAAAAACTAATACTTATTCATAATGTGCAGAGAAAAGGGAACTCTTAATGTACGGATGCACTCAGAGAAAAGGTAAGATTTGTTAAGCTTTTGTTTTTTTGTTGTTTAGCTATATTCGCGGTTTAGGCCGCACTAATCGGGCCGAATCCTAAACTCTCGTATGACGTATGTCAGTTTGACAATAGATAATAGTGTTGTATCTAAACACGGGTCGCTACTATTATTTGATTTTACGTAAAAATAACAAATCCAAATAAAATAATTATTTTTATTAATCAGAAGTCTTAACCATCAAAGTAGCTGTCATAGTCACTAACATAGATAATAAATTCATAGTGAATAATAGGTATTATCTACTCTGATTTTGCGATTCGATACGATTACGTGAATTCTTGTCCCTCTTTCTATTTGTTTGTATTGCCCTAATGTTAATTTTTTTAAATTTTAAGTTGTAATAATGAGGGATTTTCCGTGACACAAATTAAAAAAAGAAATAGTTCCAAATGACTTCATAGATGGCGCTTAGTAAAAGCCGAGAGAAAAAATTCCATACAAAAAGCAAAAAATTCACGGAATTGGCATTTAAAAAAAATAAAACCTAGTAAAAAAAAAACAACTAAAAAGTATCTATATTGTGATTTGTGCAACTGTCAAACTGTTATGTGATTATTTTTTCTGCCTCTGGTTGACAAGAAAAAGCGCACCATATAGGTTCAGCCATTATTACGACTCGGCTTTCATAAAACGCTCTCTGTTGAGACTTTTTTGTACTGATTTTTTTTTTCTTAATTAGCTGTCAGAAAAATCGCTCATTGATATTTAGCATTTAAAAATCAATAACAAACCTTATTAAATAAATCGAAAAATTAAACGATGTATCACGATTTTTTATATTTTCACTATCGATTTATTGTAGCCGGATGCAATGGAACTTTCTAAACGGGCAAGCCGGAAGTTCATGTACCTACTACATTTCCGCGCATAGATTAAAAAATTAAAAAATTGGGCCTGACCCTGATAACATCTGTCATACGGGAGTTTAGGTTTCGGCCCAATTATAGTGTAGGTATAAATAATGTCTTCAAATGTCATCATTGTTGATAATAATGTTGATGACATTTGAGGACATTAGGTACGTTGGGGTAAGACCGGAAACGGGGTAAGTCCGTATGCATTAAATTAATCCCAAATGCTGCTATTTTTTGTAGTAGTGGCAACATTATGTATAACGTCATTTTGTTTTGAACCTAACTTCAGTTCCCATAGGCTGCTCCAACGAACAGAACGTGAGTTACAGGCAACTAAAAGAAAAATGGTAATATTCGTGATTTTTTCTCTTATCCGAACATTCCCTTGTAATTTAATTTTAATATTTTCGCTAAAATACAGCTTATTTCATTATTATTTTTATTGAATACTATTTTTTTATTAGAAATAGCTAAATTGATCTGGTTGAGACCCACCTAGGATCATTATTAGCCGATATCCGGTGTTGCCCCTAACGGGTGAACATCGGATGATGCCTTCATCAGTGTACAATGAAACAGTGGTTGTCAAACTTTAATTTAATGAAAATTTTACTCTTTATGTTAAGAAACCAAACTACACGTACTCGTACTGTAATGTTTTTTTTATCACTAGTCTCAACCGTGATTTAAATAAAAACAATTTATTCAATAATCGCAAATGCTGTACTTATTGAACACAATCGTCCTACATCTAGCCCCGAAAAAAAAATTCTTTGTTTAACATTAGTTGTTAGTCTAGTATAATATTTTTCTTTTCTCATATTTGGAAAGTAGTCTGTATTTTATCCGAAAAGCAGGTGGAACATGACTGATATTAATAAGGTATTTTGATAAAAAAAAGACTGTTAGAATGTGTCACTAAAAGTGTCATGAAACATAATTTTGTTTTTTTTTAAATAAAAGTTGATATTTCGCGAATATTTTTTTTTTTCATTTAAATAAAATACCGCTTACTTCTTTCTAAGTACTACTTCCTTTACTAAGTCCTTTACTAAGTATTTTACTGCATTATGCACACTTTTTTCCAATTCTTCTCGTACCTACTTGATTTTATAATACTCTCACATTGATACACTAATAGATATAATAGGAATGTATTTATTTATACTTACACTACATGTAACTTATCTTAGCAAAATTCGAATTCCATCCGATCTTATTTCCTTGAACTAGGTACGATAATTTATCTTTTAAAAGGCCAACAGTTTTAGAATCACAAAATTAAAAAAAAAGCATCTGGGGCAAGACCGGATGACAATCAGCAAAAAAATAAAACAAAAGTTGTAATATCTAAATGCTGATATTTTGAGCTGATTTTTTCATATGTTTAAGAGCGCTAAAGATCGGATAAATCTCTTTGAGGCACCTTAAAATCAAAGCAATAGAAGTGGTTTTAGAGGGGCGTCCGTTCTTACCACCGATGGACAATTTTTTACCATGGCCAAAATAAATTAAGTCTTATTTTTACACGCGTTCAACACAGAAACTGTTGGGTTTACAAGTACAAATGAAATGTAAAGTTATAAAGCGTTTAATAAATTAACGTTTACATAAAATTTTAAGGATTTAATTTAAATAGATAGCCAGAAAATTTAGTTTTTATAACACCTTTGCAATTTTTCCAAAAGCCGTCCGTTCTTACCCCAACATACCTTTATTAATAAAAGATGAACAAAATAAAAAATAAACTATGTTTATGACCATAACAATAATGACAAATCCATTATGATAAACTATTTTATAAAAAAAAATCTGTATGACAATCTATGATTATGACTACATAAATATTATTACAATAAATATTATTTGAAAAAAATATTATATAATTAAAAAAAATATGAGGAAGACTTTACTTATGACAAATCATATTATGATTATTAACCTTATGAGAAACTAGCTTTTGCCCGCGGCTTCGCCCGCGTGAAATTCCTACGGGAACAGTGCTTTTTACCGGGATAAAAGGTACCCTATGTCTTTCACCGTACTTCTAACTATGTGTATACGAAAGGACAATGCTGACTTACGGCCCAGACGTGCACAGTAAATCTATTTATACATAAAAAGCTGAAATATTCGTCTTAGTTTTATTGTACTACTTACTTATTAAACTTGGTAATATTTTCTTCATTAAAAAAAAAATACCGAACGTTTATGTAGTTGTGCAGTTTCCGTTTTTACGAAACAGAGTTGCCATTGCAGGTAACTTACTTTGTAAAGATTTATAACTACAATTGATTGCAAAGTTTTTGACGTGAAACGTCTTTAAAATCAGCGCCATACGGGTACCATGCCAGGATTTCAGACCGTAACGAAATGGGATATATCGTTTCATCTTAATAACTACAAAACTATTATTCTTAGAAACATGAATCTAGTATCATTATTTAGCTTATATAGTCAGTTTGGTGATAAGACCTTGAGATAAGGTTGGAGCCCTATGGGAGGGGCGGGGGGTGCCGCCGCGTGAAATTACGAAAAACGCCGTTTTGAATTTTTCAATTTAGTATTACTCACGACTCGTTAGTGATAGAGCGATGATTCTTTTATG
>JAEMBS010000408.1:0-25000 GCA_018467065.1 Ephestia elutella
ACGACAGCTTAATATAAATTGCGTCACTTTTGCTATGTCTATAGTTGACCATTTGGTAATAAGTTTTCCTAAGTTACCATCTCTCCATCCAAACAGTAATCGCTTCATAATGCCTAAATCAATTAAATGAAGGAATCTCCGACCGGAAAATCTTCAATCATGTCTATAGGCAATTGGAGAAAAGGAGAATCACGTTTGTGGTGGTCACCGTAATTTTTTGCACGAAAGTTTGCATCATTTCTTCTTACGCTATCAGTATCTTGAAATGTGACAGTATGAGACACGTGAGAATATTCGCCAATCACATTACACTTAAGACATCCATGTTTTGCGTTAAAATTACATACTCCTGAAAAATAAAATTATCTATATGACATTTATGTTGAATAAGAACAAATTAATGAGTAAGTTTTATACTATAACATTTGATTACTTAAAATATATAATTCTCACGAGTCCATTCTGACCAGCAGACTAGGGTAAGCCAGAGGTAGGAGCCCTGATACATCAACGGTTTCAAGTCTGTCCTTAACAATCAACAATTTCGGAGGTGCAAAAACACAACAAGTTCGGCTTGTCCTGGGAGCACCCAATTTCGTGGAGTCACTTCTCCCCAACAGCTTGTTAATAAAAATATTTTGTTTAGTTTTAAATGCAGATTAAATGCGTTACATACCTTTAATTAAAGCCCTTGCAGGAGAATCGCATATAACAGCCCTCAGTGTTACTGTGGTTGTTTTTTCAATATTCTGTCGTGTAATAAATTTTAAATCATTACGGTAAAGCTCCAGTAATTCATCAATAAATGGTTGTAAGAATGAGTTTAAATCTACAGGTTTATTTGTGCCCTCATATACTCCTACAACCAGTGGTGGAATACTGGGTAATTCATGAATGTTGCACAATATCGGCCACACTTGATGTTTGGAACTTCTAAATAATGGTAAGCCGTCAATATTTACATTAAGAGATATGCACTCTGGTGTATTGTCTAACTGTCGTAAAACCATTTTTAGCATAGTAATAAGGCCATTATGCCAGTAATAACCAGAATCGACTGGAGTTATAGACATATTCGATTTATGACAATTTAAAAGAGTCCGTGGATCCTTTGGTATTGAGCAGGGAAATCTTTCGTTTAGAATTTGGTTAAGTTCTCTTAAAGCATCTTGTGTAATATTGAAACGAATTGCCCATTTTCTTATGTTATTACGAAGTTTATCATTTTTGGTGACTTCACTTTCGCTATCACAATCTGTTTCACTGTCCGTAAGATATTGTATTTCGTCTATTTCATGTTTTTTTCCTCTACTATAGTAGTACCATTACCACTATATCTTCTTGATGCGCTTAGAGCAACATTATTTTTAGTCTCGAGCTCTGAATTCTGTACTGAGCTCGATTCTCTTGGGCTCACAATTAAATTTTGTACGGAACCAACAGCAGCTTGATGGAAACTGTCTTGCCGTGTAGATAATGTATTTATTTGAATGCAACTGGACGTAAGGAGGGCAGTATAGTTTTTTTTAACTTTCCTCTTAAAAGCTCCACTCTTTTTTAAATTAGCCCAGCCTTTTCTATCCATTTTAAATAATTTTTTATTAAAGTTAGAGAAAGATGGCTGAATTATAATATTACAATACACTACACTTATGGGACTCTTAGTTATTTAATAGTAGCATAATAGTATTCAATATTACTAAAAATCGTCTAAGAGTGCGATATGTCACTTTTTCACGAATATCATGTAAAAGTAGTTCTCACGACTCTAATACAATTGTTTTCAGTGTAATAGTCGTACAAACGTTACTAGGGCAACAGCGCCGGTTTTACTATTGAAAGTTGTGAAATGGTCATATAAAATAGTCGCAAAGAAGTGAATACGACGACTTTATACGACTGTAAGTAGAGGAGGCACTCAGTCGTGTTATAGGCTAAAGTTACTTCAATACGATGCTTAAAGCATTTTGAGCCGTACAATTTTTCACTTAAAGGACAAAAATGTTTGTTGGGTAGTTTCCTCATAGAACACCACCTGCTTCCGGTGAAGGAAAACATCGTGAGGAAACCTGCACATTGGCTGACTGTTTAGTTTACTAGTGTGCGGCTACTGCCACTACATGGCGGTAGTCGTAAAAGTCATGTCAGATGCCTTTAAGCGAATTGAATAAAATCTGACAGTGTTAGTAATAACACACTCGATGAGAAAGAAGGAGACTGCGCCAGCCACCCGCAGTGACGTCACACCTCTACCTGCGCCGCCAGTCTCCGCGCGCTCAGCCTGAGAACCTCCGCACTGTGCGGCGAGGGCTCCACTACCGCCGGGGGCGCGGGCTGACGCTACTTGTGATATGCCGTTTCCGACATTTTTAAAGAAACAGTGGAAAGTTTCTTGGTTTCTCGAGTACGGAAAAATTTCCTAAAACCCCGAAAAAATTTTTTATTGAGTAAATATTCCTCTCAATCTTTCGCTGGTTGACTGGAAGAGATCCCTTCATGGGATAAGTCCGCCATTGTGTATTTACCTTTCTATTTGTTACTATCAATTATATATAGCACAATAAAGATACTACAAACAAACAAACAATTTTTTTAGAATTTTCGACAGGAACAGGAAATGTATCTCGTGGCCATCGCTCTCCGTCGCTCGCCGCCGCCGGACCATCGCCGTGACTCTCGCCTCAGCAGCAGGAGCCGGCGCGGCGACGAGAGCGTGAGGGCGAGCGTGGACAGACAACTGACATGAGGACTATGGATATTATATTCTATATTGCATGCTTGATGTAACAGATCATATTCTTATATTTAACTAGCTGACGCCCGTGGCTTCGCTCGCGTTAATCCTTTCTTAGCAGATGCCTACGTCATAACATCTACCTGCATGCCAAATTTCAACCCGATCCGTCCAGTGGTTTGGGCTGTGCGCTGATAGATCACTATGTCAATCAGTCACCTTTGAGTTATATATATATTGTAATGTAATAATTAAGGACCCTTTCGGGCGCAGCAATCGAAGAGAAGAAACTTAAGTTTAATTTACTATAAAGCTCAAAATTCTCTAAACATTCAATTACATTATAAACACATTCAATTCAATTACTATAATATATTCTCTTTAGTCGTATTTCCTCATGACTGAGGGTCGTGGTCATTATATGGAATGAAACACACACAACGACTCTCATGGCAATTTTAATGGAGTGGTTTGCCATTGCCTTCTTCATTTCACACACTAGCTGATAATCATCAACCAGAGTGCAGGTTTCCTCACGATGTTTTCCTTCACCGGAAGCAAGTGGTGGTTGATGAAAACTAACATGAGTCAGATTGGTATACAAACTCATGGAGCCCGGGCAGGATTCGAACCAGGGATTTTGTATCCACAGGCGCGCGCCCTACCACTCGGCCACCACCGCTTCTAATATATATAATAATATATTATTATATTAATAAATTTAATTGCATTTTTATTTTTTTATACCTATTCTGTTTGTTATGTAGATTTTAATCAGTTTTATCTTCCATGGCGCACCTGTACTGTGTATTTGTGTACGTATACTGTGGAGGCAGATCCCATAACAGTACGTACCCGGGGTCGGTGTTGAAACATGCATAAACTATTTAATATAAAACAAAAGTCTGTTCTTATTAAATTCACCTTTATTTTCTTGAAGACATCTTTACGTATACACACAAGTGTCATTTTTCACTGGATTGATGAAATAAGACATATTTTTCTACATTATCCTGCCACCACTCACACTTTGAAGTTAACCTATATCCGATACATAAAATGTCAACTTATATGGATATTTGTAAAAACCAGCGCGATATAGAGGTAATGTTCACGTTGAAGTTGTTCAAATTCCAAGAACAAGTTGAAGCTGTTGCATCCGGTGCTAGTGCTGCCACCTGCCTCGGCTGCGGGTCAGTTTGTTGCTGTCAGTACAGAGACACACTAAATGTTGTCACTCATGGGCAGCCAGATTTCTGCCCTTTCATCTGCATTTGACTCTATTGAAGCCCGGTATCGCAGGAAGGCTTTACTGATTAGCGGAGTTCCGGAGGATGTGAGGGACCTGCCACCATTGATTTCTGAAATCTGTACCATTACATTAGGCCTTCCTGAAATTGTGTCCGAGAGGTTGACAGTGTGCCATCGCATTGGGAAGGAGGCTGATGGGAGACAGCGGCCAGTACTTGTCAGGTTCTCTGAACTTAATCTCAAGTCTGCAGTTTGGGAAAAGAAGACGCTTTTAAAGGGATCTCAATACAGCATCTCCGAGTTTCTGACTCGCCAGCGACAGTCCATTTTGATCGGGGCTCGTAAGCGGTTGGGCATGAAGCGTTGCTGGACGATCAATGGGAATGTTATCGTCTGACAAGTTTATTTAAGTTTTTAGTTATTTAAAAAACAATTATCCGCCACCTAATGGTGGCCTAATTAATTGTCGTTTTGCTAATACAAAGCAGCAAAATTCCCCTTTTTAATTCTTCCACCGCCTTATGGATTCGTCTCAAGGCGTGCAGCCCTGGCTCCTGCTTGTATAGCCCGCCACTGCCTTGTGCCCTTCCCAGAAAAAAATCCTGTATCCGCCCTTGATTGAAAGTCAAACTTTGACAGGAGAAATGACAGATGGGTTTTTAAAGTTGCCAGTAGAAGAAATTAGTTCTATTGCTTTTCCGCAACATGGCGAGGGTTTTTATATTCCTGGTCAGGCTATACGTAGCTATATATGCCTGTAGTGCAGGTAATGTGTACTATAGAAAAAGTACCATCTAAGAAGTCTAGGCGGCAGCACTGGGCTGTTGCCTCTTTTAGGCGCCGAGAGAGGTCTGTATTTCAGTATATACAAGAGTACTCTGTGGTCGCAGCGGCTCTGATTGAATACGATATTAGGCCGCTGATGCTTGCTTGCTGATGATCTTGTGAATGTGTCTCACCTCACTGCGCCATCTATCGTATGTTTTGTGAACCATCTATCGACTGTTATGAAAGATCCTTGTCGCATGTAGGATTAATTTTAATAATATACTTAAGCTAGATAATCAGTTTGTATAGTCATTTTGTTTGTCACGTGTAAAGTTATAACATCATACATTTGTTTTGTGTACGTATTCTATATCTTATTGTTTTTAAAATATAAACTTACATGTAGCGCACAATAGCGCCAAACGGTAATAACCGTTAAATGTCGAATGAGACAAAATATGTACCTTTCACTCCAAACACTGTTATGTAAAGGCTTAATATCGCACATATGTAAAATTTTAATGTTATGAGAAAATTATTAACCAATTATATGACAGCATTCTTTGCCTGCTCGACCATAACTATACCTAGTAAGACTTACAATTAATAAATATAAATCGGGAAGGTTAGAGTTCCCATCAGTTATCAGTTGTTATCTCCTCAATTACCTCAAGAAGTCTCCACTATGGTCCAGCACGCAGCAAGATGCTAGTCTTTGAAGCTCAACAAAGTATTTCATTTCAATACCACCAGCGCCTTCTGATCAGCCAGATTGGCAAAGCAAAACAAGATACAGTCTACACCCCATAATCCTTGTTCTCGACCAAACACTGGAAGTAGTGTTCGTTCGGTTCCCAACACAAACGGAGTCGCGGGCACAGCTAGTCTTCAAACTATTCAAAGGATCTGTCAGCGATGTGAGCTCTAACGTGCCTTGATAAACTTTTAATAGAAGCCCTTTGAGAGACATCTCACTGGAAATGTTTCTTCTTATTGTGAGTTCTCAAGTGACTCAATAAACTAGACTTCCGACTAAATCGATGTTGACACACTTCACATTGGAATGGTTTCTCTCCAGTGTGAGTTCTCAAATGTTGTAATAAACTAGACTTTTGATTAAAACGACGATCACAAACATCACATTGAAATGGTTTCTCTCCAGTGTGAGTTTTCAAATGTCGTAATAAATCAGACTTTTGATTAAAACGACGATCACAAACATTACATTGAAATGGTTTCTCTCCAGTGTGGATTCTAATGTGAGTTACTAAATTAGACTTATGACTAAACTGATGTTGACACACTTCACATTGGAATGGTTTCTCTCCAGTGTGGGTTCTCAAATGTCTCAATAAATGATACTTTCGATTAAAACGATGATAACAAACATCACATTGGAATGGTTTCTCTCCAGTGTGAGTTCTCAAATGTCTTAATAAACTAGTCGTTTGACTAAAACGACGATCACAAACATCACATTGGAATGGTTTCTCTCCAGTGTGAGTCCTATAATGCCTCATCATATGTGAAGCACATGTAAACCGCCGCTGACAAACGTCGCACTGGTGTGGTCCCTGAGCAGTCCGAGTTGTTGACTCTCGCCGAGACTCGCGCTGTTTCCTGTTGGTCGTACTTCCGGCAGCTTGTTTCCGTTTGTCAGCTGCCGACGTCTGCGCTGAAGCGACACCTGAGAATGATCAGTTTTATCAGTAAATCTCATGTGTCAGTTTGCTCGGCTTCATGAATCTGTAAACAACCAGGATCCAGGAAACAATCTGTACTGCAATATTGTCACAGAATTAATATTAGTACTACGTACAGAAAGGAAACTCCTGCCCCTCCCGCAATATGGCACCCCCCCGCTCCTTCCGCACTTCTCCCCCGTTCTTGTGTAACTGTGGGACGTTTGACTATGAAAACGCACACATTGACGTGTTACTGACGTGTTCACGGATATACTGTTTCATTTGTAGTAGTAGTAGGCATATTTGACGCGCCGTTTCTATGAAGCGCCCGCCCTGTGATATTGTGCTACACATGGGAGGAGACATACGTGATGCACAACTACGTAGTGTCAGTAGGCAAATTTTAAGTATGGTTGTCCACATTGCACATATGGGATGTCCAATAGAGTAAAAAGTTAGTCGAACAAAAATAAAAATACACATCTGGGCATCATAATCAGGTATTTGTCTGCTGTTGAAGGTTAGTATAAGGATTCCTATAGTGAAGGAGCTGAAACAAAAGAAAATCCTACCTTCCCCTCTCTCTCCCTGCTCTGTCGTGTCCATCTCTGTGTCGCGAGACTGTGACGGACTGACGGGGTCTTCTTCATCAGAGTCGCTTTCCGATTCACAAATGTCGGCCGCGTCTGCTGGCTGCGGGGGACCTGCACACACGCTTCTCATGATGGATCCGCATGGGATGGATTCTGACAGGTCAAATTAAGAAAAAAATCAATGTAATAAAATCTTAATAGATGGCGTTTTATGAAAGCCGAGTCGTAATAATACTGTACCTATATTGTGCGCTTTTTCTTGTCAACCAGAGGCAAAATAATCACCTAACAGTTTGACACTTGCAAAAATCACAATATTGATACAGCGACAAAGGCAAAAGCGGAACCCTTATAAGATCACTTTGTTGTCCGTCTGTCTGTTAAACTTTTTTTCTCAGGAATGCTTAAAGGTATCAAGTTGAAATTAATATTGTATACTCGGGGATCCACGTATCTTTCAGCAAAAAAATAATCAAAATCATACGTCAACGAGGTCAGAAAATATTACCGTAAATGTTGCGATTTTTTGCATATTTTGCGATTTTAGACAGAAATCAAAACCTATGGGTTCTTTCTTCCCGTTGACCTAAAATTATGAAATTTGGCATAAGCAAGGTCTAACAGTATTTATACAGGAATAAATCTGTAAGTTGTAAATATGTTGTTGGAAGTCTAAAAAAAGTGTTACAAACTTATTTTCGAGCTCGTTAAAGTATGAATCCTAGGGATCAAACAGCAAAATTAAGTTTGTTTTTAAAACTAGTTGGTCTTTTAGTTAGAGCTATAATGTGAAATGAATACGGAACCCTCGGTGCGAGAGCTTGACTCGCACTTAGCCGTTTTTTTATTAGGTTTTATTTAAAAAAAAATGCCAATCCCATGCATTTTTGCTTTCTGTATGGAATCGCCTTTTAAGAAGCGCCATCTATGAAGTCATCTGGGATTATTTGTTTCTTTAATTTGGATCTCGGAAAATCACCCATTGTGACAAGTTTCTCTCGTTTGGAACTAGCAGTTGCCACCTCTCAGTCATTGTCATTGCTGAATCAATCACACTTGTATTAACTTGTGAACAGATAATGCAGGAGCTGTAATAAGAGAAAAACCTACCTTCCCCAAGCTCTCCCTGCTCTGTTGTGTCCATCTCTGTGTCACGTGGCAGTGTCGGATTGACGGGGTCTTCTTCATCAGAATAACTTTCCGATTTACAAATGTTGGCCGCGTCTGCTGGCTGTGGGGGACCTGCACACACGCTTCTCATGATGGATCCGCAAAGGTGACAAATTTCCATCATTTGTACCTAGCAGCTGCCATCTCTCAATTAATCATAAGCAATGTTATTTCTGAATCAGTTACATTTATATTAAATTGTGAACAGATATCAATGGAAATATCAGTGAATGTTTGAGTATCAGAATAATGCATACCTTCCTCTGGTTCCTCATATCCAATGTCAGCATTAGCAACATCTGACTCTGGCTCAGTTTTGATTACAACAGGGATTGGTACATCCGTGTTGTTATATTCAACTATGGAGTACTGTAGTGACCCACACAGCCCGATAGCTTCACGGTCCACCAATGATATTGATGTTTTAGTTATCTGTCAATATACACAAACTTACTGCCAAACAGACTAATAAATACATAATTCACATTTTATAATATCATAAAGATTGAAGTTCTACCTCTGATTGTCTGTGCACTATAGCATTGAGCACATTCTCCGCCCAAGCAGAAGTCCGCATCAACTTGAGGCACTTGTTGAGCTGAGCGTAGCAGACATAACACGCTGCCACGGGCCTCCCGTCAGCCATGTGCAGCTGAAATGTTCACAACACAACAGTTAAACACATTTTGTTTTCTTCCAAAGAAAGTATTTAGAGATGAGCAGAATTTAGTTGCGGTTGCACTAACTGCATTGTTGGTGATCCTCTCGTACACCAGCTGCAGCGAGCCGGCGATGGGCAACAGCCGCACGTCCACCGCCAGACAGACGCGACAGGCAGCTACTGCGTCAGGCATTTCAACAGATATATTTTTCTTTCGCTCTTATCTGTTCCTATTTTCCTATGTAACCAAAACTACTTCACACAAAACAACTCAATGTTTCGCAAAAGTCGAAAATGTCAGAGAGAAAAAAATCACTACGTTAAAAGAGACGGGACTTCCATACAAGGTTTTGAAACTCCATTTAGCATCATTAGCAATACCAATAGACACCGCGAAAATTGACATCTATCATATTGACATGTCAGTAATGACATACGTCATTATTTACATGTCTAATACATCATTACCAACATGAAAATTGATATGTCAAAATACGTCATACCAACATTAGTGATGCCCTAAAGTAATTCCAGATACATCGATATCGATAAATTTTCCGCGATGGGCCTGGCCGGGGCGGCGAGGCCTTATAAGTTTCATTCTTGTACGGGTTTCAACATGTGGTATAACATTTTTGTCATAACAATGAAACAATAAACAATTTAAAATTATCTTGTTTTATTATTTACGTTATAAATTTTCATTTAAAAAATGCGAACAAATCTCTATCCTTACATATTATGGAATAAAACGTACGCCACGATAAACTTAAAATTACCCGGATCACGTTACATTGAAAAAATATTCCTAAATAGCTGAATCGATTTCCATCAATAATGGTTAAGAACACCTCTTATCTCAATTAAAAAAAAAAACAAGGTTGAAATTATTATTTAATTACTAGCTTTTGCCCGCGGCTTCGCCCGCGTGAATTTCCCACGGGAACAGTGCTTTTTCCCGGGATAAAAAGTAGCCTATGTGCTATTCCAGGTCATTATCTACCGCTGTACCAAATTTCATCGAAATCCGTCCAATAGATTTTGCATGATTGAGTAACAAACATCCTCACAAACTCACAAACTCACATCCAAACTTTCGCATTTATAATATTAGTATAGATTATTTCAAAAAAAAAAAATAAGTTCTCTCTCCTTCACAGCGTTAAGATGGTAAACTAGTTACATTTAATAAAATCTCACAAACATACAGTTAATACACAAAATACATAGATAAATCAAACTTATAACACTTTTCTTTTTGGGTCGGGGTTGAAAAATATATCACATCAAATAAAAAAACCCTTTTGTTGAAAATAATAATAAAATCACGTGTCTTTATCTTTATAAATTATAAACTAGCTTTTGCCCGCGGCTTCGCCCGCGTGAATTTCCCTTATATGATTTTTTTTTGTGCTCCAACCAAACTGTAGTAACCTAAACTCCTGCACTCATAAAACTTTTTTCCAAAAAAATGAACCGACTTCCATCATAAAACTTAAAATCATGGAAAAACATACAGGCAGATTTTTTTGGAGGCCCTTATATGGAGGTAAAGATTTTTCACAAAAGAAAAAAAATATTGGGAGAAGAAATATTTATTTATCACATAATTTACCCATTTTACAAATAAAAATCGAATTTTAAATACTTAATATTTAACGCTTAAGGCGGGAAAAAAGGAATTGCTTTATAGAATTTTGTCATTTGTAAAATAAAATAAATTAGAAAGTTTTTATTCTTTTTCCTTACACACTTTGGGGGCCCCCGTGGCCCGGGGGCCCCGTATAATTGATACGGCAAATACGGCGATAGCTACGCCCCTGCATACATACATCAAAACATACAACCTCCTCCTTTTTTGGGAAGTCGGTTAAAAATATCAGCCATTTGTTTATCCCGTGCCCCGCGGGAATGTATTTAGTATGGTCCAGTCGACCATTTCTATCTTGTTTCCCCTATAGGGGTGGAATTTCCGAAATTCCTTTTAAATGTTCACTTACGCTTTATTAGGTATATACCTTTATACAAAATTTCAAGTTCCTACACATGTTCGGTAGTTTTGTCTCTGCGTTGATTTTCCAATCTGTTTTATTTATACGGTTTTACGCCCTTAAGGGTACAATTTTCAAAAACCAATTAATGCGTCGTTATATTTTAAGAACCAAGAAGGTAAGTGTGCGGTTTCATAAGTCTTGCGTCAAAAATGACGAAGTTTTATACAAACTTTGAACCCCATTTTTAACCCCTTAAGGGATGATAAAAATTAAAAAAGCCTTGACGGGAAACCCCAGCAGACGTAAAGACATCGTGTGGCTATACGGCAGGTCATAAAATTAAAAATAAGTATACCTACGAGTATTAAAAATAATCATTATTGTTACTAATACATTCATTTCATATTAACAAAAACCATTATATAAAAAACAAAGCAGTCAAACTCAATAGCAAACAGTTCATTATCTGCCTTATTCATAAAAAGCTAATGAACGTTGTAGTTAAAATGTGTTTTGTCTCGTTCTTTCAATATCAAATATTGGAAAGAGAGATAAGGACAAACATATTTGAACTAAAATGTTCGTTAACTTATTTATGAATAAAACAGTAAGTCTTTGTTGTGGTATTTATATAACCAGCTTAATTAGATTAAAATTAATTTATTTGCATTAAATGTGGTTCACATACATACATACTTACATCTATCTATTCTACATTCTTTCACTTCGAAAATATTACCCGTCCGTATACAAAACATTATGGCAATTTACTCAGCCGTTTGAGAAATATATAAAATAAAAGAATATAACACATATGATACGCGCCCAATACATAACCCTTATTTTGCAGTCGGCTAAAAATTGCATTCACTTTCACGTGTTCCCAACGTTTATTTTATTAGTTTTAAAAAAGGAGGTTCCACTAGTTCTATATAAAATTAAAAAGAAGTTATTTGTATTGCACTGGCCGGTTTGTCTGCAAACAAATAAAAAAACATGTCACTAAAAGAACATTTGAAATTATAAAGACCCGAATACACTAGACTACGATTTGAGGGGCACCATGGCATTCTTTCTCAGTGAGAAACAAAATTTGCTATTTCACTTTCGTCAGTAGAAGTGAGTGAGATAGCATAATATGTTGCGCGTTAATTGTTGCCTAGTGTATTAGAAGCTTTATTCGCCAGGGAGTCTAAAACGGCCACATTGACGTATATCGTAATATGATCCATTTCCTGTGAACCTTATTATTGACGTTATAGGGTTCATTTTTTAATTTTAATGCATCATGTTCAGATTCGTCAATGTGGCCATTTTAGACCCCAAAAATCAGAGGGCCACTTGACAAATCTGAATATGATCCTCTTCCCATTTTCGAAAAATTCAAAAAATGAATCTGGTTTCACCACAAAGTTCATTTTTACACGACTGACTAAAAAATGAGTGTTGTGTTTACAGAGTTCATGTATGTATGTTGATATGGTTGAACTGTACCTCTCTTGACGTTAGAATATAGGTTTTAGTGGGGAGGGGAGAAGGGGGAGGGGGTATTTTGCCTCCCTGGTGCACTCCCCAAATGAGCAAATGCTTATTTTCCGAAAAAAAATCGAAAAATTGACTAGGATGTCGTCAAGATAGAAAAATTACACTATGATTTACAAAACTTGAACATTTTTTCTCAAAAACTGTTGCTTTCCGCAACTTGAAATTTTGTAGAGAGGCTTGTTTTGTGATTATCTATACACAAAAAAAATATGGAAGGCCAACTCCCTGTCAGAGATGCTACAGTAAAGCAGTTTGTATGAATGTAAGTTTCTTTATTGCATCATAAATTCTAAACGGTTTATCATTTTTTGATGTGGGAGGTATTTTTAGATTCCTTGCATTCCGACGAGTGATATTGGCTATGTGACATCATCATAAAAGCAAAGGCGGATTATATACGCGATAAATATCAGACCGAAAAAATAAAATTTTATCAATCTTATCGAGTGGGGATCAAGGTCTTTGAAATGCGATTTCAAAATATATATCTATATATTCTACTAGAAAAAAAAAGATTTGCTGATGCCCGAAACTTCGTTCGCGTGGAATATATGACCATTGCCATGAAATAAAAAAGGTAATATTATTTGTGAGTTTGTTTGTGACTCAATCACGCAAAATCTACTAATCTATTTTGATGAAATTTGGTATACGGGTCAAAAATACCGGGTATAGCACATAGGATAATTTTGATCCCGAAATTCCCACAGGAGCGAAGCCCCGGGGCTTGGCTAGTTATTATATATAATATATAGATATATAGGGAAGATAGGTGGTACTTAAACAACTTACCATTTTATAATCAAATATTAACTTAACTTACCATTTCTTTCGTCAAATTTTCTTTTGATTTTATTAAATGTATGGACTGGAAATGACCCTTACAAACATAATTTCATATCGTGGAATTTTCCGATTGGAATATAAGCCAAGTCTTCGTTTCCATTAATTTGTATCCACTGTCGCAATCTTAAATTAAATTATCAATCAATAAGTACCTAATAGTTGGTCGTGCCGTTAAAAGAGCATAAGTGGGTCGTAGCGATGAGGTTATAAAAGACCTACGGAGCCTCAGAGCTGACAACTGGCGAGAGCTGGTCCAAGACCGCATAAAATGGCGGCGTCATCTCTTGCCAAAAGACCAAGCAAGACCCACTTCGGGTCACTGCATCGCAGTAGTAAGTAAGTAAGTTCAAGAAGACAGAATACTTTATTGTTTCACTCATGTTTCGTTTATCGATGAAGATTTACATCACTATTGATTACAAACACAAAATATATTTTTATTCTCATTTCAGAAAGATAGCGCATTATTTTAGTCTTGCTGATAGTTTAAGGGGACAAAATACTTTATTATTTTACTGAAGTTGTACTCACCGGTCTTCAGAATAGGAAATTTCGCCATTAATTTGTTTTACAATAAATTTTTTTGTCAATATCTTTTCTTGTGAATTATTTTATTGTTACACCGTTTAGTCGATGCCATTTTTCTGGAACAATCACTAGGAAATACCAAGTCACTCAGTAATCTTTATTCCAAATTGTAAAAAATCCACAATTTTTATTTCAAATGATCCCAAACATTCAAAAATGCCGCGTGCCACTATGACAGGCAGACGACAACTGTAAGAAAGTGACAAGACAGCATGAAACGCCATCTTGACATTCTTGACGGCCATAAAAATTGCCCTGTTTCCATACAAAGCTCTATTTAGTTCCTAGTTGCGACAGACTGGAAAATGTTATGTTCGCATTAGAGGTGTTATGAATATATCGTAACCGTTATCGAGAACATGATATTAGAGATAATATCATAATACGAATATATTAGGTTCTTAGCTATCTGAGTAATCGGTTATCCGGTAACAGTTATATATCAGGCACCTCAAACGGTTACCTCTAGCCGTTCCTAGTTATAAGAGTTACTATGATACAGAATGATACCGATAACACTGAATATTTGATATTGGAAACGCACTTTGCGGCGTCGTCGTCTCCGAAATATGAAGCGGGATCTGTTCCTATTTTTGTGGATTGTGTCTGGTACTCTTTTTTGGAATTGAAATATACTACTTTCGTGAAATGCGATCTAATCATCTTTTGTAGCCCACGATTCAGTCCAGTCCATTCGGCCCAATCAGTCCATTCGGTTGCGATCTATATACCTAGGTAGGTACCTACCTACCTACCTAATCATCTTTTTGTGTCTCACGATTCAGTCCAGTCCATTCAGCCCATTCAGTCCAGTCCATTCAGCCCATTCAGTCCAGCCCAATCAGTCCATTCGGTCCAGTCCAGTCCATTTGGTTGGCTGGGTGGTACCTACGTACATATCACTCGCATAAAATATATTAGTCGGTTGTCCGGCCTAACAAGAACGCGGCGAACTCGTATCGTATTCGGAAGTTCTCCATCAAGCCTCTTAAAGCGATCCGTGCCAGCAATGCGCTACATATACGCTGACGGTTCTTGACGGTTCTTTTGGTAACCGTTAACGGAACGTAATACCGACTATACGTTATATTCGATAACATGAATACTGATATTAGACACTAATATAACACCTCTAAGTTCGCATCACAAATGATATGTATCACAAACTAAATAAAAAATAAATAGAGAACAAGTTATGTCATATTGACATTGATAAATAACAGAGAGATTTTTTTTGGTTTCTTTATCCGTGAGGAAAGGCAAAGGGAAATAAAAGAGAACAAAATCACTACTGCTCGCTCGTTTTTATCGGCCAAGGCCCAAGGCAAAGGCAGCAAGGTAACCTTTTCAGGGTAAAGTATCCTATCCTTAGACTATTGAATCATTCCCTAGTATAGACTAAGCCTATGATTCGCATACCGTGACACGTCGGTGCATCGCGTGGTGCATCTTTTGATTGACAGTTAAATTCGATAGTGATGATACATGTAAACTTTCCAATAATTAAACATGCTGTTTTTTTTAGAATTTAATTTCGATTATAATAAAATAGAAGAGAAATAAAATATTTAAGGCCTGTTCGCATTTTTATTTTGTGTTATGAACTTTATACATTACTTTAAACTATTTACATTTAACAAATGAACTTCATATTTAAATGAATCTATTGATTATGATTTTTTATGTGCAATTGTCATAGAGCAACACGGACTCCTTACGGAGGGAGAAGCCATAGCAACATGTTTCCATTCAAATCTTTCTGGCATTTTTTGCGGGAGCGGGAAATTCACGCAAGCGCTGTTCGGTACACACATACATAATGAAAATCTGTAATTACGACAAATTACGACACCACATGTGAAAAATAAAACAAAACATTGACAAATCTGTCACCACCCGTCAGATTTTTGTGTACGAATATATGACGAAACACACATTAACATTTTTGACTTTGTTTTCAA
Organism: Ephestia elutella; assembly: GCA_018467065.1. Classification (NCBI taxonomy): domain Eukaryota; kingdom Metazoa; phylum Arthropoda; class Insecta; order Lepidoptera; family Pyralidae; genus Ephestia; species Ephestia elutella. Next base: position 15,797 of record JAEMBS010000408.1, read on the forward strand.
TAGTGAATGGCAAAAATGTAATTCTGCATTATCGATGAATTATAAATTATCGATTTTCTCGGGCAACTATATAATCAATATAAATATTTATTGTTTTTATATAAATGTATATACTATATGGTTCACTAATGTTTCACCAAAAAACCTTTCACAAACCATCACTTTATAAACTATCACTTAAAAAACCATACCTAATAAAAAAAAACATTTTACAAACTCTTTATTTTAAAAACGTTTCATTTTACAAACTTTTTTTTTATATAAATGTTTTACTCTACAAATGTATTGAGTATAAAACTTTTTATTTTATAAAGTTTTATTTCATCAAATAACTGTCTTGACATAAACATCATTTTACAAACCTACTATAGGTAAATTATTAATCAAGGGCTGGCAGCTTCTTTGGCCAAAAGCTAAAGGTCCCTACACACGGCCCTAAAATCGGAGGCGATATTGGGAGAGCGATAGTGGGGGTAAAATCGGGCACGACTCTACACACGTCCCTGCCTGCTAGTACGCAACCGACCGTATAGTGAAGCGCGCGTCAATATGCCACCAACGCTTTCAAAATACCAAAGAATAGGCCTCGCTTTGGCACTTGCTACGGCGGTGCAACCAAAACAAAAAAGAAAAAGAAGGACCTGGGCAAAAACTTGGTTGTTAAAACGAGAGGAATTGAGCCATATGAATATAATGATGCATTTAGAACCACCAGATTTAAAAAACTTTTTAAGAATGGACATAGTGTTTTGAAGAGCTCCTCAGTATGGTAACACCATTTATAAAGAAACATTTGATGCGAGAGTCCATCTCCCCTATGTAACTCATCCATAATCCCTATATAACTCTAAAGTCTTCGTCCATGCCTCGCGCTCCCTTTCTTTGGACATTTTAACTTTAACTCTCGAAATAAACTCGCTGCCGCGCCGCACACGCAGGCACCCTTGAAATTTTTGAAAGGAAAAACGACCTCTCGCCGCCCGTCACGCACGCGTACTGCGGCGAAATCGGCCCGATCTCGCCACACACGGCACAACAACGCTCCCTGCACGATTTTCGACCCTAAATCGTGAGCTTGCCCGAACCGATTTCAGAGTTAGGGGCAATAATAATAATTATGCTGCCGATTTGCGTACACACGACGCGAAATCGGGAGCGATCTAGGGCGCTCCCCTCCACCGACCCGATATCGCCTCTGATATCAGGCCGTGTGTAGACCGTTTAAGCAATGCCAATAACAAAAATAACCTAAACCTAACGTTTTTTCCACCCTCAAAGTCTTTCCAGGTAGTCATAAAAAAAATAACCTAAACCTAACTTTTTGTCCGCCCTCAAACTTTCCGGGTGGTCATAAAAAAATAACCTGAACCTAATTACTTTTCCGCCCTTAAAGTCTTTTCAGGTGGTTATAAAAAGACAACCTAAACCTAACTTCTTCGCTCTCAAAGTCTGTCCGGGTGGTCATAAAAAAATAACCTGAACCGAACTTCTTTTACGCCCTTAAAGTCTTTCCGGGTGGTCATAAAAAAACTGAACCTCACTTCTTTTCCGCCATCGAGTCTTTCTGGGTGGTCATAAAAAAAAGTACCTAAACCTAACTTCTTCTCCGCTCTCTAAGTCTTTCCGGGTGGTCATAAAAAAAATAACCTAAACCCAACTTATTTTCTGCCCTCAGGTCTTTCAGGGTGGTCATAAAAATATAACCTGAACCTAACTTTTTTCCGCCTTTAAAGTCTTTCCGGGTGGTCGTAAAAAAAATAACCTAAACCTAACTTCTTCTCCGCTCTCCAAGTCTTCTCGGGTGGTCATAAAAAAAATAACCTAAACCCAACTTATTTTCTGCCCTCATGTCTTTCCGGGTGGTCATAAAAAAATAATCTGAACCTAACTTCTTTTACGCCCTCAAAGTCTTTCCGGGTGGTCATAAAAATAAACCTGAACCTAACTTTTTTTACGCCCTAAAAGACTTTCCGGGTGGTCATAAAAAAATAACCTGAACCTAACTTCTTTTACGCCCTAAAAGTCTTTCCGGGTGGTCATAAAAAAAATAACCTGAACCTAACTTCTTTTCCGCCCTCAAAGTCTTTCCGGGTGGTCATAAAAAAAATAACCTGAACCTAACTTCTTTTCCGCCCTCAAAGTCTTTCTGGGTGGTCATAAAAAATAACCTGAACCTAACTATTTTCCGCCGTCAGTCTTTCCGGGTGGTCATAAAAAATAACCTAAACTTAACTTCTTTTACGCCCTAAAAGTATTTCCGGGTGGTCATAAAAAAAATTACCTGAACCTAACTTCTTTTCCGCCCTCAGTCTTTCTGGGTGGTCATAAAAAAAATAACCTGAACCTAACTTCTTTTACACCCTAAAAGTCTTTCCGGGTGGTCATAAAAAAAAATAACCTGAAACTAACTTCTTTTCCGCCCTCAAAGTCTTTCTATGTGGTCATAAAAAAAAAACCTGAACCTAACTATTTTCCGCCGTCAGTCTTTCCGGGTGGTCATAAAAAATAACCTACACCTAACTTCTTTTACGCCCTAAAAGTATTTCCGGGTGGTCATAAAAAGAAAATTACCTGAACCTAACTTCTTTTCCGCCCTCAGTCTTTCTGGGTGGTCATAAAAAAAATAACCTGAACCTAACTTCTTTTACACCCTAAAAGTCTTTCCGGGTGGTCATAAAAAAAAATAACCTGAACCACATTATATCTCGATGCCTGAACCTAACTTCTTTTCCGCCCTCAAAGTCTTTCTGGGTGGTCATAAAAAAAATAACCTGAACCTAACTATTTTCCGCCGTCAAAGTCTTTCCGGGTGGTCATAAAAAAAAATAACCTGAACCTAACTTCTTTTCCGCCCTCAGTTTTTCTGGGTGGTCATAAAAAAAATAACCTGAACCTAACTTCTTTTCCGGCCTCAATTTTTCTGGGTGGTCATAAAAAAAATAACCTGAACCTAACTTCTTTTCCGCCCTCAAAGTCTGTCCGGGTGGTCATAAAAAAAATAACCTAAACCCAACTTATTTTCTGCCCTCAAGTCTTTCGGTCATTAAAAAAAATAACCTGAACCTAACTTACAGCTCAGATCGTTTGGAGACAAACTTTCTTTTTTTTTTTTTAAAAAAATATAAATTGTTTATTTACTCCACAAAAAATGGCTTTAGACTACATTACATAGGTAAGTGATAAACATTAATTAAATTTAATACCATAAAGGACAGTATCGTTGTGGAGATCTGGTGCCCGCGCTAGGTATCAAAGATCCTGTGTAGCAGGGTACCAGGTCCCCACCCGGTGTGACACAATAAAAGGTATAAGCATGTTGAAATCATGTCACAATATGATTTGTGAGTTAATTTACAAATAAAAAGACGAGTAATGACTTCTGTACCTAACCCTACGATGAAAATCTTGGGATCAGTGAGTTTAAACTTGAAACTTCATATCTTCTAGTTTTGGTAAATAATATTTATCAAACGATGTATTTGCCATAAGATATTTTGTCCAACGTTGTTTTACCAATTGATAATTTAGTAAAATAATTTGTTTGTAAAATGATAATTTGAAAAAACACAATATTTGTCTAGTAATTAGTTTGTAAAATGATCCATTTTTAAAAGAATGAGTTTGACAAAGCATATGTTTTTCAAATGTATAGTTTTACAAGCGTTGTTTATAAAATGATTGTTTTTTAAATAATAATTTGTAATATGAGGGTGTACACCTTCTCCGTACTTCTAACTATGTGTATGCGAAATTTCAGGAAGGTTGGTTCAGTAGATGAAGCGTGAAGAGGTAGCAAACAAACAAACCAACAAACTCACTTTCACATTTATAATATTAGTTAGGATGATATTTTATGATAGATGTCATAATCCCAAAAATGGCCACATTGATTTATATACTACATACATCACAAAGTAGTTACTACCATGGAAGTAATAAGTACTTTGTACAACGTACTACTTCCATGGCCAGTTACCAGTTCATATTCTTATTTAGGGTAGGCTACGTACCTAGTGATTACATTCTCTTTTTTTTTTGTTTCTTTATCCGTGAGGAAAGGCAAAGGGTGACCACTCTTTGCCTTTCCTCACGGATTAAAAAAAAAAAATCTCTTTGGTCATGGCGCGCGCGCGCGGTTTCGTTTGGAAGTTTTCTTTCACACTTTTCTTAAATACCTTTTTGTCTTTCTCACATTTTTTTTATACGTACCTCGTGTGTTAAAGGTGTTCTCTTTTGTTAGATTTATTTTCTAGGATATTTAAGATTGTCAAGATTTTCACAAGTTGGCAGAAGACTTGGGAACTCCTGAACCCTTACCTTCAACGTCAGCAGGTGTGTTAAATAAGCTTATTCTCTAACTAGCTTTTGCCCTCGCTTTCTAAAGTTTTCTTAATGCTCACTCGCCTTTTTGCAAAATTTCAATGTTTCTATGTTCAGCTGTTTCGTCTCTGTGTTGATATACCGACTAGTGGTTCTGTGAACAAGAGAGCTCGCGGACGGGGCTCCGTCACACACAAACAACAAACTTCCTACTTTTTCCCCATGTTGCCCCTTTTGAAATTTAATTCAAATATTTCGATAAAATCACCATTGATTGCATTGGGACATAACATGACTAATTTATAAGAACATAAAAATTTACCAACATGCTTATATCATCGATAAAATATTACAAGTACTTGCAATATTTTATCGATGCTTATATTTTTTTTATTAATTTTTCAGATCTTCAGTATAACTCTCTACTCTTCTTGAAGATGAAGTCAAGGAAAATATTGGTATGACCCTTTTTATAATTCTTACCTGGTTTATATTTACCTAATGTGAAAGTGATTCTATGTGGATTCTATACATACACTTTCTCACTGTAACTCTGAACCAATCATGAAATTTCGCATAATCATCTGGGGTATACCTTTCATCTTAGAAAAAGTAACTGTTCTTAAAATGTATAAATTTGTGATATTTCTTAATTGTGTTAGCAAAAACATTTTTTGTTTATGAATAAGATGAAACATTTCAGCCCCTGCCCCACACGCATGGAATGAAGAGAAGGATACTCTGACACTGGATAGTGATGAAGATCTTGAAACTGTAACTGGTGCCGAGGTTACACACACAGCAAACAAATTTTACTTCTGAACAAACAATTGTTAAAATAGGAGGTAAAATAATAAATCACTACATAGTATAAAACAAAGTCGCTTTCTCTGTCCCTATGTCCCTTTGTATGCTTAAATCTTTGAAACTACGCAACGGATTTTGATGCGGTTTTTTTTAATAGATAGAGTGATTCAAGAGGAAGGTTTATATGATAATTCACGCGGGCGAAGTCGCGGGCAAAAAGCTAGTAATAGATAAATAAGCTTTTTTTTTCCCAAAAATTTCATTTTTGATACAAGCTTTCATCATCACCAGACAGGTGTTGGGGCATTAAATGTGTGACAAAAATGTTTAGTCCGTGCAGTTAACGTTGAGGAGTTCCCTCGTTGGGAGCCGATGCTGGGCGCAGCGTCAGCTCATGCTCATCATAATAATGCATTGTCATCGGAACTGAACCCACTCTGTGGGACAAGCGGAAGTAGCTCACATTTAACTTGCAAGATTAGAAAAAAGGCATAAAAGGTAACCTTTTTATGCCTATTTATATTTATTTTCTCACTAGCCGCGCCCCGGGGCTTCGCTCCCGTGGGCATTCGGGATAAAAAGTACCCTATGTGCTATTCCCGGTATTTTTCTACCTGTCCTGTATACCAAACTTCATCGAAGTCCGTCCAGTAGATTGAGTAACAAACATCCTCACAAATTCACAGATTCACAAACTCACATCCAAACTTTCGCATTTATAATATTAGTAGGATTTACATACCAACATTGCAAGTTAAAGAAAAGCTTGTAATGAGTATAAATATTTCTTAGTAGTTTTAGCCAAAATATAGATTGTTTATGAATAACATAAAACATTATAGCTCCTGCCCTACATGCATCGGACGAAGCAATGGATACTCCGACAAGGGATGTTGATGAAGATCTTACAACTGTGACTGGTGCTGTGGCTCACCAGCGAACTATTGTTACTTCTGCAGAAACAAGTATTGTTAGAACTATTGAAATACTGAAATCATGCCATGACGGACATGAATGAGAGTAGGCGGTGGAGGTTGGTACTTCGGTTAAGAAGAAAAATAAAAGGATGAATAGTCTTGATAATGGATTCTTGTATTATTGCACTGATAATGCACATAAAAATTAAACAGATTACTGACTTATTATTTGATATAAAACAAGTATAGTGAAGTACATAACCGGGACGAGCTAATGTCAAACAGGAAGAGAACGATGACAGTTCATCGGATATACATGTCAAGTACAACAAGTGTTGCAAACATAAAATAATCAATGATGCATTTACACACATTAGTCCTATATTTAACACTGCCCCATAAATGTATCATTATCATTTATACATACAAAAATATGTAAGTCATACATAACAGAATAACAAAACAAATCTTGACAAATTCAAGTTATAATTACATAACATTTAAGTCATTTACAAATTTCTTAAATTTAATAGACCCTAAAGGTTTCGTCAATAAGTCAGCAAACATAATATCAGTAGGCATATACTGAACATCAATAAACTTATTCAAAACTATGTCCTTTATGTAATGGTATCTAATGTCAATGTGTTTCGTCTTTTTGTGACAATACTCCTTACATTTTAAAAGCTTCTGTGCGCTTTGGTTATCATTATATACAGTCACTTTAATATCATTGCAATTTGAAATAATTTCACTTAAGAAGTTTTTCATAAAACATAAATCTTTACAAGTGTCACTTATGGCTATATACTCCGCTTCAGTGCTGGAAAGCGCTACACATTTTTGCTTTCGAGATTCCCAGTTTACTGTATGGTTACCCAATTTAACTACAAAACCAGTGTATGATTTTCTGTCAACTGTATTATTACCCCAGTCAGCATCTGCATATGCATTTATATGCAAGTCTTTACTATTATTAAAACATAAACAATAGTCTATAGTACCTGACAGATAACGTAAAACTCGTTTTGCTGCCTGCCAGTGATTTTTGTCAAAACAATTTAAAAATTGGCTCAGCTGACTACAAACATGAGCTATGTCTGGTCTAGTACATACCGCAAGATACATAAGGCTACCTAAAAGCTCTCTATAATTATATATATCATCTTGTAAAACTGGATTTTCTGATTTAACTAATTTAGTGTTCACAGCCATAGGTGTGGATACAGGTTTACAATTTTGCATACCAAAGCGTGACAACAATTTCTTAATATATGCACATTGGTCAAGTTTCAAAACTTTATTGGCTCTATCTCTTGTCATCCGCATGCCTAAACAGCTAGTTAGAGGACCTAAATTTTTAATTTTAAAATTATCTTCCAGTAATCTAAGTAGTTGTTTAATATTTTTACTACTTTTACAATAAAATAAGTAAAAATCATCTACATAGAGCGCAATAATGATCAAGTCATTACCATCTTTATAAGTATAAACACAAGGTTCACATTTTGATTGTTTATATCCATTTTGAGTTAACAACAAATGAACTTTTTCATTCCAGATTCTGCTTGCTTGTTTCAACCCATAAATCCCCTTTTGTAGTAAACAAATTTTATCACCCATACCAAAGCCTGGAGGAGGCTCCATGTATATTTTTCCTGTAGCGTACCATTTAAAAATGCAGTATTAATATCAATATGATCGATATTAAGATCCATTGTAGTAGCTAAAGAAAACAATATACGCATAGTAGAGTGCCTCACTACCGGAGAGAATGTATCATTATAATCTACCCCTGGAACTTGTGTAAAAACCCTGGCAACAACCCTAGCTTTAAATTTGTCAAATTTACCTGTGGCATCGTATTTAACTTTAAATACCCACTTAGACTTAATGACATTTTCACCAGACGGTCTATCAACCAAGGACCACACATTATTTTCCAGCAAAGAATTGTATTCACTCTTGCATAGCAGCCCTCCACTGCTCAGCATACCGACCAGCAATAGCCTGATCATATGTAGATGGCTCTACAATATTGTCTTCCTGTGTCAACAAACCATAGTCAATCTCAAAATCATCATACCTTTTAGGCAATCTAGAACGAGTACTACGCACGGAACGAGATACCGGAGCAGCAGGCGGATCAGGGACATTGTCCCCAGCAGCTGACACACCAGATTGAACAGGTTCATTGTCCATGAATGCCCCAGTTTCAATCGGCAACTCAGCAACGCTTACATCGCTCGCATCCTCACAACCCGTGTTGTAGTCGTCCTCTAAAGATCCTGAAACCGTCGAAGGCAATGAATTAGAACTGAGATCACAACTTTGTTCAGTTTCAGTTATCACAGGGAGTTCTGAAATTGATTCAACATTGACAATACCATTATTCATATTGACATTCAAATTATTACTCATATTATTCAAATTATTATCATTTAAAATATTATTATTAGAATTTGATTGAATATCACAGTTATCATTTGAACATGTCATATCATATGAAATAAAATTATCACAGTTAGAGTCGAAATTCAATTTCTCTTTGTCATTAAAACATTCCTCTAGAAATGCTACATTCCTGGAAATAATTATATTTTTCGGATTATTGGGGTCAATAAGTCGAAAACCTTTTGAAGTCTCACTATAGCCAACGAAAATAAGTTTCTGGCTTTTAGCATCAAGCTTACGACGTTTTTGTTCAGGAAGTAGGGGAGTATGCAATGCACCCAAAAGTATGAAGCTTACTGAGGTCAGGCTTATGGCCAGACCACTTCTCTTCAGGTGTCATACCTGCCAAAGCTGACGTAGGGCTCCTGTTTTTTAGGTAAATGGCAGTCATGGCTGCCTCACCCCAGTACCTTCCATCAAGATTAGCATCATGGAGCATACACCTAACCTTTTCAAAAATTATTCTATTAAGTCGTTCAGCTACACCATTTTGCTGAGGGCAATAAACTACACTTGTTTGGTGAACTATACCCTCACACTTGAGATATTCTTCAAATTGTCGACTACAGTATTCTCCCCCATTATCAGTTCTTAAAATTTTAATTGGTAAACCCAGCTGTTTTTCTACTAAAGTTCGAAAATCAATAAAACATGGCATTACCTGTGCTTTATTCTTCAACAAGTATCCAAATGACTTCCTAGTGTA
>JAEMBS010000409.1:0-25000 GCA_018467065.1 Ephestia elutella
ACCCGACACTACACCGAAGATATCCCGGACGTCAGCCTATATGAGATTAGAATGGCTCTCAAACAGCTAAAAAACAATAAGGCACCGGGTGATGATGGAATCACGGCTGAGCTTCTGAAAGCAGGTGGAACGCCGGTATTAAAAGCTCTTCAGAAGCTATTTGATTCCGTCATACTCGAGGGACAAACGCCTACGGCATGGCACAGAAGTGTGGTGGTACTTTTCTTCAAAAAAGGTGACAAAACCCTATTGAAGAATTATAGGCCTATCTCACTTCTGAGCCATGTCTACAAACTGTTTTCGAGAGTCATTACGAATCGTCTCGCTCGCAGGTTTGACGACTTCCAGCCTCCCGAACAAGCCGGTTTCCGAAAAGGCTTTAGTACCGTAGACCACATACATACGCTGCGGCAGATTATACAGAAGACTGAGGAGTATAATCAGCCATTATGCTTGGCGTTTGTGGACTACGAGAAAGCCTTCGATTCGATCGAGACCTGGGCTGTGCTACAGTCTCTCCAACGGTGCCAAATTGACTATCGATATATAGCCTCACTCACCTTCGATTCGCTGACGATATCGTAGTCATGGCTGAGACCTTGGAAGACCTAGGCACAATGCTCGATGGCCTCTGTAGAGCCTCTCAACAAGTGGGTCTAAAAATGAACATGGACAAGACGAAAATTATGTTTAATATCCGTGTCGCACCCACTCCTCTGAAGGTTGGAGACTCTACACTCGAAGTTGTTGACAATTATGTATACCTGGGACAAACAGTTCAGTTAGGTAAGTCCAACTTTGAGAAAGAGGTCAACCGTCGAATCCAACTCGGCTGGGCAGCGTTCGGGAAGCTTCGCGATATCTTCTCGTCCAAAATACCGCAGTGTCTCAAGACTAAGGTCTTTGACCAGTGTGTGTTGCCAGTAATGACATACGGAACAGAGACGTGGTCGCTTACTATGGGCCTCATAAGAAGGCTCAAGGTCACCCAAAGGGCGATGGAGCGCGCTATGCTCGGAGTTTCTCTGCGTGATCGAATCAGAAATGAGGAGATCCGTAGGAGAACTAAAGTAATCGACATAGCCCGCAGAATCGCGAAACTTAAGTGGCAGTGGGCGGGGCACATAGCTCGTAGAACAGATAGCCGTTGGGGCAGAAAAGTTCTCGAGTGGCGACCACGAACCGGAAAACGTAGTGTTGGCAGGCCTCCCACTCGGTGGACCGACGACCTGGTGAAGGTCGCGGGATGCGCATGGATGCGGGCAGCGCAGGACCGGTCGTTATGGAAATCCTTGGGGAGGCCTTTGTCCAGCAGTGGACGTCTTTCGGCTGAGAGAGAACGCCATAAATCCTCTCTGAAAAATGTTTCTACATTCAGCTATTTTGTCTCACCTTTGATATACCAATCAATCAGTCAGTCAGTCAACGTCCCATATTTATATATCTACTTACATAATTCATTATTACTTTGATATAAGTAATAATCACCTACCTAAAGCTGTCAAAATTAAAGTGAGAGCAACTCCGAGTAACACTTTATAACAAATACCTCTCTCTCTTTCTCAGCCAAAGGACGTCCACTGCTGGACAAAGGCCTCCCCCAAGGATTTTCACAACAACGACCGGTCCTGCGCTGCCCGCGACCTTCACCAATAAATACCTACCTATATAAAAAAAATCTTAAGTTTTAATTGTAGGTATGCTATGCTGTTTGTTAACATAGCATGTACACCTAAAACATAGCATCTGCATCCGTAAGTTTATGTATATATCAGCATTTGCAAGTGTAGTAGGTAGGAAATCCACCTTCACCAAAAGTCACCTTTAACATAAAAATAAAAAATATTTTCAAATATACCTATCAGTATAGAAATTAGAAGATTGACGTGTTTCGTCAAGGTAACGTTTTAAATGAAATGTTTGCCAAACACCAACTCTATAATTATATGCGAGCAATCAAAAAATAAGCTCGCCTCGTCACCCGACCAAATACACGAGCAGCAAATTACGCAGTGATTAAACGAGAAGTGGCGACCTCCCAATTCGGCTGAGTGACACCGAATCGCTACAGACAGGTAAATATTTAGTGCAACTAGCGTACTTGAACAGCTGCCAATGATTGTCGGGTTTCAATAGGCTGTTAGAGCCAATATACATCGATGCGATTCATAGAGAAAAACCACCATTTTGAATTTTGTTCCTCGTCAATTTTTTTTAAAGTTGATTTGAAATGACGACATGGAGACCTGACCTAACGCCAGGGTCAGGTTTTGACGGTTTAATCCAAATTAAACTCTAAGTACGAACAATAAACATACGAACTTATTTTTATAAAAATTCTGTATGCGGTTCTGAGATTGTAGAGCTTATGAAAAAATAGTCAATTTGATGAAATATTGTCAATATAGGGTGATACTTTACAAACGTTCTTACCATCTCCACGATCTGGAGCATTGGACTTTTTATAAAATTGATAACAAGATTCAACAGTACAAAAAGTATCTGAGTCTAAGTAGAGAGAGACATAGTTTCGAGATGCCTACTGTTCTCTCAGTTAACTTCCTGTGCTTGTCATACGATGCAGGATCGACGAGCCATGTCGTTTTGAGTGTGCGTGAATATCTTGACCGTGACGCCTCAACTGTATTAATTTATTAGCGATGAGTTTACCGCAGATCAACAGTTTTTCATCATCTAATATAGGTAATTACGCAAGAAACTGTTGACGTCTATTCTATCATGATCTATTTAAGGCGCAATTAAAACCCAAGTCATACAAGAGAAACCAGCAACACGATATCTTGAAAAGTTGGAATTAGTTTGGCGTTTTCTAAAACGAACAGACGATTTAAATTAGTAGGTTAACAATCGAACAATTAACGATGCGCCGGCCGAGAGTGAAGAAAGTGACAATACATTAACCCACAGTGTTGTAGGGAAACCGTCACACGAGTTTTGCTCAATTATAGTGACTATCGTAGAGTTAAAGTTCGTGGAAAAGGCTTTTCGAATCGTGACGTTAGGTAAAACTGTATTACAAATAAATTACTTCGTTTGCTTATATTCTTTCGTTGGATTTAGCCTTTGCAAATGTTATGAGTAGTATATTGGTTACTTACTTTCTTTTTTGAGTAATATATTGGTTGGTTCTTTGCAAACAGATTTTGACTAACTAGGGGTTAGTTAGAGTAAGACTAGGATAAGCACATAACGTATCTTTTATTTTGACAATTCCAACAGTAGTAATGCTACGGGCTACAGCTAGCTCTAGACAAAAAATACTCGTTGAAAATAAAACAATACAATCATTTTATACACGATTAAGATTAGGTACATATAGGTATCTTAATCTAGTATGAATGAATGAATAAAAATGATTTTGAGAAAAAATGGCACTTTTAACAAAGTTTAAGAATTTGTTTTATCTGAAATATTTCGCATCTTGTTCTTTTCTCATGCCTAAAAATTTCAGAAACAACATTTTTGTGAATTATGAATGAATGAATAGACGCATGAATAGACACATCTAGACGCACAACATCATATCCGCGGAGACAAGGCGGCAAGAAAGTGGACTTTCACTTGTAAGTTGATGCTTGCTCCTTACTCTATCACACCTCATTTCACTCGAAGGGCCCGTTTTATTGAACTGTAAATAAGTGAAAATTTCGAAAACGGTAGAGTTATTATGTTGGTAAATTGTCTACAACATACCTTGAGACTTTGTAGTTGCAGTGTTTATTGTTACATGCATCTGTCTACAGTTTGTAAAATATAGCTTGATCTCTATGACAGATGTCAAATTGTATTAAAATAATACATCTTTGTCGTTCTCATTTCGAATGTAATCAGTTCATCCTGCTGTCATAGGGCTCATGCAATATTTTACAAAGTTGTAGTACATAATATCTCGATGCATGTACCTAACCTACCTTAAACGATATAGATAAGACGTAGGTACACTAAAAATAAATATATTTCTGGAAATAGCGTTATTGTAATATAGCATTTTTAAACTAGAGGCGTGTTTTGCTGTTCTTTTCATGTGCATAAACTAATGACATGACGTCACTTTTCAGTTTGTAAATATGTTACGGCTAATGGTAGGTATGAACACACACACACTCCTTAAGTCGTAACAAATACATTTTCTATAACCTGACCTATCAGCTTCTATACAAGTTTGGATTATATTCATCTAAAATGAATAGATAAGTGCATAATAGAAAAATTTAGTCATTCAAAAATTGTTGACAAAAAACAAAATGAATGTCATAGTTTTTTTCCATTTTATAAAACCTACGGTCGTCTTCAACAAAAACAAGGTTTAATTATAACTGCGTATGACACATTTATCCTTTAAAACGTGTGCATATTGTGACATGTCCCCAGTATTTCGACCTTGTCAATTGTCAACTCAAATTAAATACGGTGATGTCTCGATGCAAGAATACACTCTCAGTTTTAATATAACTAGAATTTCGTAAATACATAGGTATTAAAACAAACACAAGCTAAAGAAGATTTTAAAATAAGTCAAACCGTACTCTGCTTAGTAATTATAGTGATGAGAAAGACGGGTTTCCCAAGATAGTTCGGGAACCAGCTAATATAAAGTTCTAATTGTAGTTAATAAAGATTATATTACTTCTTTCGTCAATATCACAACGGGTTATTTCACTAAACTATAACTAAAACATGTGCGATAGTCTAAATGATCAAAACTTGCAATAGAAAGAGATGAATGGAAGAAAACGGCCCCCCCCATTTTCTCTACCTACCAATACAAAGAGTCTTTACACAACACCTGTAGGCTAAATTTAAAAAAATGAGATTATCATGTAATGTTTGTAAACTGGAGACTAGGTCAACGACACGCATGCATAGATAACACGAAAATACTCTTTACTGATAACAACAGTATAACACGATGAACGTAAAAACATGTAATTTGATGGCCTTAAATTGACTGTATTTTAACCAGTCAAATTCTCTATTTAAGATGTCAATAATGAAAAAATAGATATTTAGTATACTGATGTCGAAATAAAAAAGTAAACGAGGTTAAACATGACTTTTAAAAAGCAATGATTACGTATATTTCGTATATAGAAGAATTACTTTATATGTCTATATTATACTGTATTGTATGATTATGCTATTATAGATAGTATGAATTGTACGAGTATGTCACCATCTTCAAGGTAAAATCAAATTATAATCAGACAAAATTAAATAAAAGTCAACATCAAACCGTAAGACTAATAGCTGAAGTATGTGCTTGCAAACAATACATGCTTCGAAGTGACCCGCTATGATTGGAGGTATCTATGTCGCTGTACAAAGAGCTACAGCACTGGATATGAAATCATCTGTCGATTTTATGAGATCTACAAAATTTTCACATAAAATTTCACAGGTCTATCAGATCCTGCAAAAATTCGAGATAGAAAAGTTATAAAAAAACCCGTGTACCTAGATAATAATATCATTGATACCTGTTATCTAGACTTAGAAGAGAAGAGACATTAACCCATTAAATTAATTAAATTGGGGATTTTTTTAATAGGAGATAAACTAATTACTCTTTTTGATTCATGCTTTTTTAATTTCTGGTTAGGTGTGAAATACTAACATTAATTTTATAATAGTAAATAATTTTTGTAACAATCTACAACGAAAGAGCCTGCCACCCATAACACAGGGTAACCTATCGTGGGTGACAGCGCACATTATTATGTAATGAATGCAACAACTATTTGCAAATATTTTTTTTTTCATTTTTTCATTTTCATGCTACCATCAATGACACTAACAGCTAATCTTAGTCTTTGATCTTTACTACCAATGGTGTCTAGATAAATACAAAGAAAGCGTTTACAATTTTTGTAGTCTATCCCACTACTTCCTTCGATAAATCTCTATCGGTAGCAAGTTGTTACCAACGTTTACAAATATATATTTTCCTTTATTGTTGTCGATTCTAAGTATCTATTCTATTCTCCGTAAGTCTGTGGCTCCATAACGCACCATCGTCGTGGTCGGAAGGTGAAAGGCGTATCGCTTTCGAATTAGATCGCGTTTTATCGCCGCGCGCGCCGCCGCCAGTGAAACGGCCAATGCGCTCTCGCTTACGTTCATAATATTTACATCTTTGTTCTAATCATGTATTTAGTATTCAATATGAATTCTTCAACAATGAAGATTTTGGAGCAAAATAATACCTTATAAAAAACTAAATCATGAAGCAACATTGATCTCTAT
Source organism: Ephestia elutella (assembly GCA_018467065.1). NCBI lineage: Eukaryota > Metazoa > Arthropoda > Insecta > Lepidoptera > Pyralidae > Ephestia > Ephestia elutella. The sequence continues at coordinate 6,265 of JAEMBS010000409.1, forward strand.
GCTTATTTTCTGTCATAAAACAATTTTTTTAATAAAAAAAAAATTGTACATAATTAGATTTTTAATAAAAGGTTTTTGATCACAAAACTGGAGTTCCTTAATTTTATGATAGAATGAAGTTGCAGTTTTGCCTTCTTCCCGTTCTGGTTTCCTTCATATCAATATCAGCTGATAGATAAAAAAAAATATGCAAAAACTTTAACCGCAGACATTGCCAGAAAGTACAAGTTTATATAGGTCATTGTAAGCTCAAATTACTAGATTATTATCTTTGATCTGGCGTATGATTACTATGTATGTACGTACATTCATATGTTTATCAATATTATTTACCAATAGATATCTGGGCGCGGCCTCACCGTGCTTGCAGTTTTTCGAGGAAACGTTCTGAAATCTCACATCTTTAATATTGTTCATTTTATTCTTTAATTGAATATTGAATAAAATATTATTATTATTATTCAGCCGTTTAAATCCCACTGTTGGGCAAAGGCCTCCCTCTCCTCCCTCCATTTATCTCTATCCTGAGCTATTGATATCCATTCTGTAGAGTGTTAAGTCAGCCGCCATCTTCGCCGGGCGAATGAAATATTAGACAGTAAAAAATTGTAAATTAGATTAATAAATGTTAAACGTGTAAGTATAAAATAACGCATCACTACAATAGGTATTTATTTGTAATTCAATTGCATTTACCCACAATCGATCACACGTGAGTGAAACCTAAATATTTCAATATACATGTGATTATTATATATATCCATACTAATATTATAAATGCGAAAGTTTGGATGTGAGTTTGTGAGTTTGTGAGTTTGTGAGTTTGTGAGTTTGTGAGTTTGTGAATTTGTGAGTTTGTGAGGATGTTTGTTACTCAATCACGCAAAATCTACTGGACGGATTTCGATGAAATTGGTACGTTGGTATGGTACAGAGGTAGATAATGACCTGGAATAGCACATAGGCTACTTTTTATCCCGGGAAAAAGCACTGTTCCCGTGGGAAATTCACGCGGGCGAAGCCGCGGGCAAAAGCTAGTTATATATACATGTAATTACGTTTAGTTTAGCCACATTTGAACAGTCCATTGCTCTGTGAGGCTAGGCACTGCTGTAAACCTTCGCCTACTTAGCGTTATCTCCTCGATTGCAGAGTAATTTTTATTTGCATGATCTCGTGATAATATTGCACAGTGAAGGCACTCATTTAGGTACTAAATTTGGTGATGATGATATATTTTATGACCATAATAATTTCTATAAATCAACATTCAGGGCTCTTAGCCGCGTCTTGAGTAAGATTGTAGATATCCTCTATAGGATATGAATATAGTGGACGTCGCTGCATTATGTGATCTATTGTTTGGGCTTCTTCACCACAATCACATATATCCGAATCGCGCCAGCCCCATTTGTGTCGAAAGAAGTTGCAGTGGCCATAAATAGAAATCATAAAAATATATCTACCTATTTATATTTGACCGCCATACGATTAAATAAATATAACAATAATAGGAAATCTGATTTCACGAGAAATTCTGATTGATTGATGTAAAAATCGAATCAACAAAAGCATTTGAGATTAGAAATTATTGCTATTACGTAAGGTCGCGTATGTGGAAGAAGTACGATTCGAGTGATTACAATACTGATGCAATAAATTTACGTAAGTATCAACTACACACACATGCAGGTTCACAAACCTAAGACATTATTTTGATCACGCAACCATTTTGATATATCAAGGAATTTGATATTTGGAATATATTATATATCATCATATTCCTCACCTTATCCTTCCACATCTGTTTCCCCTCATGCGTCATACAAACATCCACTCTTAACCCCTTCATATCGTCCCTCACACAGTCCAACCATCTGTTCTTTGATCTCCCTCTTCCCCTGTAGCCCTCCATCTTCTTATTTAATGTCTTCTTAACTAGATGTTCGTCTTGTCTCCTTATAACATGTCCAAACCAGGTCAATAACTTAAAATACATGTAAAAGGATACTGGTTGGCACTGTTGACACATGCTTAAACTAAGCCACAGTACATATTATGTATTATAAATTTAAAACAGTTTTGTACACGCATCACGCAAAAAGATACTGTGAAAATTTGATGCGGTTTTCACTATTGTATTGCTGAAGGTCTTTTAAAAACTGGCGCAGGTTTCTTCTTGATACATTGCTTAGAACCTGGGATACTAACAATAGTATACACTTGGACGAAATCACGGGCTAGCGTTGTATAAAAATAGGTCATCGTATGTATCCTACTTAACTATTCTACTTGCTGTATTAACAATAATATAATACATCATTTATTTCAGAAATACATCCATATGTGTTTAAATCATTTAAATTAAATCATAAATGAAATAATCATATTTCGCAGTTCATAAACTAAAATGCGTTTTAGATTGTCTTGTCTACATTATATGTATTAATCGTATAGTTTTGCATCCGCATTCAATTGTCCGCAAATAGTCGCTATAATACGTGCATCCGGCGCCGATTGCGTTATACACCGAAATGTCAGCGTTGTCGTTAAACTATAACAGAACTGCGCTTCGTCGCACGCGCAGAGATATGAACTAAACCTGACTTTGGATACGGTAATTTATTTAATTGGTTTTTCTATTTACCTACGTTAAGAGCAAACTTTTCTCATAGACAGATTAAGGTGAAAGAGAAAATAGTATTTAACTTCTTTACAAAAAACATGTTAATGGCAGACTCAAAGCCGGAGGCTTTTTCTACCAGTACCTTATGTTTTGAAAAGTTCACCCAAAGAACGATTTTTTGTTGATCTAGCGAAGTAGCAAGATAACCAAACTGATGAGAGCTAGACCAAAAAATCAAAATAGTTTATCAGATACATACGCTTTTATTGGTTATGCCTGTAGAAGATGTCTCAATTATTACACCTTAGCTACAAGTAAATTAAATTTGTATATAATGCAGTTTCAATCCAAAAAAAGGATAACCTAACTACTTTGGCTATTTCAGCAATAACTAAAGTTTGACAAAATACTTATAAAGTTGACTTGATTTTAACAAAAAGTGAACTGTTATTAGCCCACTGGGTTTGGTTACATATTGCAAAAGTTAGTTAAAGTCTTTTTTGTGTTATGGGTTGACGAAAGTTTGTTTGTGTATAAGTATTTTTTTCATTGTTTTTTTATCCATTACTAATGAAAATTGATCATCACATGGATTTCTGGCGAAACGATTTTCGGTATCGAAGGTTTAGCAAAATATTCCTTATCCATTTTGAATGAAATTGAAGCTCTCAGTTTCACATCTTTCTGTGAACCAAGCGTTGGCATGGCGATTCAAAATAATCATAAATTTATTTCAAGTACCCGTCATGGCGACTTGACTGAAACTTTGCTCAATGTCGTCAAAATACTACTGTATGTCTGCAATTGTGTACCTATAAAATAGTAAAAAACTTTCTTCGCATAATTATATCAATTAAAAAGGTTTGATACCTTCAGGTGATTCAAATAATATTTACAAGTAACATAGTAACTTTCACGTGTATTAGACTATGATTAAGCAGTTAAATTGAAGAGAATAATCTTTGATGACTATTTTGGCTAATCAGTAGTAACAACTATGAACTGTTGTACCTACCTATGTACTTCTTATAGTTTGTAGCTGATTTTCAACGTATGGCATGTCCTTGGATTTGAAACCAGACATAATCAAGTCTAATTTCCTATGCGTCAGGTGTCAGTTGGTGAAGTGTTGACATACAAACATATACATACTCTCACGCTTTTTTCCCGTAGGGGTACGCAGAGACTAGCAATTTCCACTTATTACGATTCTTACAGATTACAATTTTATAGATGTTACAAGAAAGGCGGTAAGAAAAACATAAAGAAGGTCTAGTTTTTTTAAACGAATTAGTTTTTGTACCAGATGCTAAAGTCTATGTTTCAGTATATTTCCCCTTCCCCCAACACCCGCCCAGACGCTGCGTCATACACTCATACATATCGCTCCATCCCACGACTTCATCAGTATATACTCTCCTCTAACAAGCGGTTATTTTCCACAATGGAGCGACATTGGAGGTAATTAATACTTTGTTTTGATATTAATTGATTTAAGTCAATGGATATTTACTTAGTTCACGTATATTTGATTTCAAATATAAATGAACCTGGATACATTTTTTTTTGTTGCGGTCCTATCTTCGACCTCCGTGGCCTAACGGTCATTACGCCGAACTGCCACACCGGAGGTCCCGGGTTCGATCCCCGGTCGGGTCAAGATGGAAAATGATCTTTTTCAGATTGACCTGAGTCTTGGTTGTATATATGTATTTGTTAAAAAAATATTGTATTGTTGAGTAAGTATCCCATAACACAAGTCTCGAACTTACTTTGGGGCTAACTTAATCTGTGTGATTTGTCTGTATATGTTGTCTATATATATTTGTATTCCTTTTTGTATTAATTTCACATCTTGAGATAAAATCTTATTTTGAATAAGAATCCCATCATAGGAGAAATACGATGATTGTTATGTTCGTAGAAAAGAAACGATATAATCCAAACACTTTTCTCTATCAGCATTCTTAAATGTGTTATGTTGTGATGGACCCAACATCAATACATTAGTAATAGAAAATACCCAGTTAATAGCCTCTGATAAAATATTATACATTTTTATTGGTAACCTCACAATGTCAAAACAAGATTAGTTCGCCGCCAAAACAATACGAGTGCCAAAAGTTTCTCCGATCAGTTTCTAGTTAAACTGAAGCAATTAAAACATGTGGATGATAACAGGATATCCTATTGCCTTATGTTATATAGAAACTATTTGATTACCGTGTATCGCTGAATTGTTCATATAGTTCAATATAAACCATTTAATGAATTTCTTGCATAGTAGTATATGTAGTCCAATTTGCAGATTTTGAACTAGGTACCTGCCTCGATTTATTTTACACAACTTTTGCCTACCTATATATGTATCATTTTTATTGTTACCATAATTTTTTTTATACCCTTTTCATTTTAATTCCCTTATTTGGTTTTCCTCTATTCCTACGTCCATCAATTATCACTAATTTTCAGAGAAAGTCGATTATGTTTTCGTATTTCGTTGTAACAATGTTATTTAGGTAAACATGTTTGTTATGAGTTGAACTCGATCTTAAAAAAATATTCAGGTTGTTTTTTTTAAATAATAGTGTAGGTAAACAACATAGAAAATGCAAGTTGAGAAGTAAAACTCTGATTTTTATAATTACAGCTCGCAAAAGAAAAATCATTGAATCTCCATTCCATCAGAGAGCCCGCTATTCAGCTAAGCGTGGCCTTCGAGTCTCATGACTCTTGGCTCTGTCTACCCCGTAAGGGATAAAAACGTGATTCTATGTATGTATGTATGTAAAAGAAAAATGTCAATGTGACGCAAATATTCTGCTTAGCATTTGCGATTATAGAAATCAACTTGTAGTTGTCGTAGAAGGTTAATAGAAATTAATTTATGTTCGAGCGTGTGCAGGACGAGAGCGTTACCGACCTTGTCCGAGTTACACCGATAACGAGAAACGTTGATAACAGAACTATTCATCGCTATGTTTCTTGGAATCTCACAGAAAAAATGCCGTTGATTTGTTATTGTTATGACTTTTTTACGTTAGATAACAGGCTCAAGGTTATTCAATATCAATAGGCAGTAATAGGATTTGCACGAAAAACGTACTTCGTAAACGTCATAAGTGATATTACTTTGGTGGTATTGTATGAAAATTGTCCAACACAAAACTGGTACTTAATTATAAAGATCAACGTACTTTGCAAGAAATTGCCATAGTAACAAATACATTTGCGAGAAATGTTCATTCGCATTTCCTTGAATAAGACCAGCTTTGTAATTTACTTGGAAATTTATTGTTCTAAATTCAAATTTAAACGGCCGCGAGATGAACGGCGCGGGCGCGTGGCGCGAAGACAGCCGGACACTCCGCGCGCCAATTAACGCGGCGCGTTCACACGGCCGCCCGCGCCTCCTATTCCCTACTCGCGTACCACCCGCAAACCCAGAGTTACCCGTCTAACCGCATACACAGCCCATGGAAGACGTAACGTTTACATCCACGTTACACTTATTATAGCTTGCCGACTCGCTGGGACTCGATTTGAAAATAGAGAAACTCAAACATTCACCCGATTATCGGGATGGCTGTCGATGGTCGGTCAGTGCGCCACGCAGCGCTCGCCTCACACTATTTATATCAGAAAGAGAGAACGTTTCGACACATTATGTATGTATGTACCTTTATTTTATTACCATTTGCAGCCGGTTTTAACCTGCAACGATTAGTAAGCATGGTTTATTTTACTGTGGCTTATGATGATACGTCTGACCAAGGAATTTAGGTTTATATAGTCTGGCAATGGTGATAGGACGTTTTGTTGACTGCACTCTACGTTTCAATATTGTACCTGTATCGTATGGTTCAATATCCTCTATGTTGTATGAACTGAACATGTCTGCTTAAATATGCGGCTAAAAAAGGTAGGTGCTAATAAATTCGCTTTATTTATTTCTCCTGCGATCAATCGAATTTAATTCTATCACATTTAACGTAGCTATTATACAGGGTTATTTTGTAACTAATGGCCAAATTTTTACAATATGCTCAGTACTTGGAGTACAACAACGTCCGAAAGAAATTTATAGTAAAAGAATAACATAAAATTTTAACTCTCCATACTAAATCCCAACAGCTGATCGACCAATTTGTATGGGAAACAAAAAAATTTTTATCATTTTCTATCAAAGATTTTTTTGGAAACCTGCTCAATTTCATCAACCAAATCTGCTGCGAAAATTTAGCCAATGGTTACAAAATAACCCTGTATAGAGCAGGTCTATATCTAACAAGTTTCTTGTGGCTGAAGTACTGATGATGGATATCTAGTACATGCACAATTACCTATAGTGATAAAACTCATTTGTATAAAAGCAACAGTTTTTACATTGGTACATTGCTCGATTCAATAACATGAATAAGACAGCCAAGTAAAAAGTAAACAAAGCAATAGTTCAAATACCAATACATAAACAACAAAAAGAGTTGTAGAATAAAAAATCTATATTTTAAGATCGTGGGAGCAGTTCCACTTTGATCTTCCCGCTTGGCGGTAAGACAATTTTTTATGACTACCTACCTGCCCTTTTATACAAAAATTAAGTCTTTATGTCTGAATCACCAAAGAAACCGCTTCAAGTAGGCACACGTTTATACTTGGTGGGGTTTCGTATTTTTTTTACAAATACACTCACGCCTTCGGATTCCAAAGGCTGGAATGAGTTCTGGTTTTCTGCGTCGAAAACAATTTTACAACACAAGAAATTGCTGATAAACCCCTTTTAAGGTAACACCGACAACGACGTCACCATGCGTACAATAATCCAAGTTATTTAAGTAAACACCCGGTCTTATTATTTTTCTTTGAAAACCCAAAACTATCTCCTATTCTTGTCTATTTATTTTGCAGTCTTTATTTTTATTCATAAAAAGATTAGTCATTTGATCTTACGCACAATAAAGCTAAGTTATGTACAGCCAATAATACAGTATTAATTAATCCTTCGATCTCGGAGTTTTATTAGATAGATAACAAATTATTATTTTACAATAGGCGTACTACCGAAGGTGACGTTTTGGTCATTGAACGAATTACAAAAGATATAACTTGCGTTTATCTAATAGACTTCCAAACTTGGGACATTTTAAAACAACGGAAATTTCAACCTACCGGATATGACATTGTAAAGGTACCTACTTGGTAAGTACTGGTAAGTTTTAGAAGGAGGATTCCAAAGAATACGAAGATGAACAGAAGTGGAAAATGATTTTGTTAACAGTTATGCTATAAAAAGGTTAAATGATGATAAATATAATTTAGAAAATACATTACTCATTTTATCGATATCATATCTGCGCGCCTTAAAATAGCGCGTCCTTCAGTGTCTAAAAACAGTCAAAGATCTACAAACTCATCCTAAGTTTCTATATCAAAGCACAAATCGACTTTCGTTCCATCCATAATGCATCGGAATTTGAACGGGCATTCCAATAAATCGGTGCATTATTAGTGACTTCTCGATGTTTACTATTGCTTAATTCGGTATCGAGATATCGAGCTAATTGTGAGTGTTTATATCGAGATTCTTGCCTTGGGCACAAAGGGAGTCGTCTACCTGCCGACCTGTGTGGTCTTTGGCGTGAGTGATCTAATGTTCCTCAAATTTAATTGAAAATAGTTTGAGGGATACGAAAGAGACCGTTTTTGTTAATTTGTGTTTTGTTAGAGTATGTTTTGTTTGTTTGTGGTTTGTAATCGTTGATGGTTTATTTAAATCGCCAATTTTATAAGTAGGTTTAACTGGAAAACATTAACCAGGTTAAGTTCCAACCATATCGAATATATTCTTCGAAGGATCAAAATCTGGGAGATACATTGGCATCGTAAAATTATGTATTTTAGTATATAACATAAACCATTTATATAAATCAATCTCAAAATGGAAACAATGACCATGACTCGTCTTGGAGGTCGTAGGAAGCCCATCGGCAAAGGGCGCTTTCAACCGGTCAAACTAGAAGTCCTTAGACGAAGTTTATTGATCTTCATTCACCTACACTAGTGTAGGTAATTTTAGAAGTAATTACTCAGAGATATACTCGTTAGGGAGATTACGGGACGACACTGACAAATTCTTTCATGAATGGCAGAACTTCCAGTAGAGAGAGATGAGTGTAAGAAAAAGAGTGAGGCCTTTACCATCAGTGGGACAAACCATCTATAGGCTAGATAAAAAAATATAACAAAGTATCGCTGGTTTTGTAGATGCTTCGTAAGTTGGGAATAGTCCACTATAGTATCCAGACACTGCCAGCATGAACAAAACACTGGGGCCATCTCGTTTCGAAGGCTAAGATCCATGTTGGGGTTATCATCATCATGGGGGCCTCTGTTGAATCCATTCTTGAATATAGGCCTCTTCCCTCTCCTTCCATTCGTGGCGGTCTTTTGCCCGTCTCATCCAATCGTGGCCTCAGTGTCTTCGGATTTCATCAACCCATCGTTATGGTGGTCGCCCTCACCTACGGGTGTCCGGTGGTGTGGTGTGTTGCGAAGTTGGGGTCACTATAAATTAATATAAACATACAATTCAATCCCGGCTTCTTTCTGCTACTCCAGATACAATAGCATTACCAGTATCTACCGATTAAAGCTGTCATTGTCATATCTATATTTAGACAGATCATTCTGAATGCAGCGCGCGTCGCAGGATGTTGATAGCATTTGCATAGCTCATGTCAACTAGCTCGCTTATGCGGAAATCTGCTAACTGTTTACGAAAACTTGACAATTGGAATAAATATGAACTTAACTATTTAGTACATAGATACAGACACACGTTCGCTATACTTACGTGGATAACGATATTAAAGTTATTATAATCAAAATCATGTTCTTGAAATTTTAGTGAATAAGTAATATAATCATTCATCTAGAGCACAAAAATATGATAAATGATTAAAAAAAGAGATGTCCACACTCAGAACACTGTTATTTATATCATTCCATTGAGCATTAAAGATCTTAACATCTATGATTATGAAGTTAAGGCTGATTATTGATTGCAATAAAACACGCTGAAGGCTGTCAATCGCGATGTTTTGTCTGCCACAACAGGATAATTTGCGTAATTCCGGCAAGCGAAGAACGATTAAACCAAACAGCCTTGATGCATTTGAAATCTCATTGCGGGCACGACTTAAATGATATCATACTACACTACACGATTACGTAGTAATCAACCTTCGTAATCCGACACACACACTCAGACTCAAATTATAAACATTTTAGTATAACCCTTATCCATTGCTGCATGAACAGTATTAGAAAGATAATGGTCTATATTAAAAACAGCAATGAAAGTTTAATGCTATGAAACATCGTGAAAATATCGAGGCACCGACTGTTATAGCGGTGTGCTGATAATTGTTCTTTAAATATTTACCGTTTGTGAATACGTCGTTGCTTATCCAACTGTCTTTAATTTTTTGGTGCAAACATCAACATTTCAGGCAATACACCTGAGCAAATTCTCAATAATCTAATTTTAGTTGCTTAAAATCAATCAAAATATGGTAAACTAGCTTTCGCCGCGTGAATTTCGCACGGGAACAGTGCTTTTTCCCGGGATAAAAGGTACCCTATGTCCTTGAAATTTTAGGAACATTGGTTCAGTAGATAAAGCGTGAAGAGGTAACATGCAAACAAACAAACCAACAAACAAACAAACTCACTTTCGCATTTATAAGTGTATTAGTAGGATTATATAGTATTAGTTAGGATTAGGATTTTTGATGATGTTTTTACATTCTTGTTTCACAGAATATCCTTTAGAACAGTAAGATATTTAGGTTTTTTTTAGAGTTTTGCATAAAAATTACAGGTGAAAGCCGTTGTGTCGATCTATTATTATTACACGGTTGAACAACATTGATTAATTAGATGATGTCTTTTATTCCCAACATGAATCTATTTATTCCAATCATACTCCTATTTGAACTAATGAGATTAGAACAATCATTAAACAATTGGCTCGCATTTTATACCTAGACTTGGCTCCTGTGTTTAAGAATAGTCGTAAAACCATTGCCTTGAGTTTAAAACGGAAACGCAACACATCATAGAGCACTCACTCTCAAAATACTGGGACATGAAGGCCACTCAACGATTGACACATTGAACGGCAATCAAAATAATATTATTTTGAGATATAACGTAATATTCGTTTACTGATTGGAAACACCAAATTATTTATACTTGCTATACATTGCTTGCTATATACATAGGTAAAAGTTACAGTGTATGGTTAAACCATATCATCATTGATTTTAATTGATCTTGTTTACCCAAGGATGTAAAAACTTACTACTTCTGGTCAGAAATTCTGCACCAAGCAGTGGTCATAAGTCTCATAAAAATATACATATAACTTGCTAAATTAATCTGTAGAGAAGATTAGCAATTAAGATGCAGAAAAATAGTAGCTAGTTATTAAGTTTTATTATGCATATAAAAATTATAACAATTTTGAAACGGGAACGTCACAGAAATCATAGATAGCAACGCAAGGATGACACGCAAAATCTTGAAGCGTCGCGTCGTCGCATAATATTATTGAGAAAACAGGTCTACCTAACTAACACGGAAGATCTAGAATTAATGAACTTGAAACAGCTCTGTAACTAGACTTCAATGCACGTGTGCACTGCAAATCACGTGCCGCGCGCGCATGTCACACACCGTAATAGTTTGCTATGCTTACAATAATGTCTTCTTTACACTAGCTTAATAAGCCAGTGTTGCAAACAAAAGTTACTTCTCATGAAACTTGTGGAGACGTCTTTTTGTTGGTCCACCCCTGTCACGTTAAGTAGGTAACTTAAGGTCGACTCGAATTGGTCACCGATATTAGTAGCTCATTATCGATTTCCAAGATCTCATACTCTCCGACGATTTCTTAGTCCTTTTATACCTACCAGCTGCAGTAGTAGTATGGTCGTTATTAAGTCTTATATTGGCTTTAATGAATTGACTTACGAAGCTTGAAAAATCGGACATTTCAGTTGTGGTCATAAAATACACAATTCAGGAGGTAGGTATAGTTTAGTATCAATACCATGACTAAACGTGTAGAAAGAACTCTCTTAAAACATTAGGATTTATCAAGTTTCCAATTATTGTATAAAAATCGTTATTTTATTATCTATTTATTTGTTAGTAGTGTGTTCTTTTTGAAATAGTTAAGTATTAAGGACATTATTTAAAGTGATGATGTAGGTCGTAGTCTATATATATTTGCAAAAATATATTCTTTACCGGAGTTATTCTATGAAGTAAGCAGTTGGCTCTAACCTCGTGTAAACCGGTCATATTTGAAGGAAAAAGAACAAAACTCTTTACCTCACCTATTGTTACATCAACTTAATGGTTTTTATAAAAACGAATACAATACTACTACAATTGTGACCACGTAACAACTTTACCTTGACTTAGGTATGTATACATATGATTTATTGCAGGTAGATATTAAACGTAATGATTGAAATATCTGCTAAAAATATGTTAGTCTCTATGTTCAACATCTAAAGGTATGTTTACAAGGCGATGAAATTTGTGCAAAAATCCTAATCCTAACTAATATTATAAATGCGAAAGTGAGTTTGTTTGTTTATTTGTTTGTTTGTTACCTATTCACGCTTTATCAACTGAACCAATCCTCCTCAAATTTCGCATACACATAGAAGTACTGAGAAAGACATAGGGTACCATTAATTGCGGGAAAAATCACTGTTCTTTTGCTGGGCAAAGAATTGCTGAGAAAGCCGCGGGCAAAAGCTAGTAGCTAATAAAACTTCTATTAATTTAAAAACGTGTGTTATTGGGTATACTTCGTCGATGTCTGGCGGTCTACTGTCATCGATTTTAGCACTCTATATGCCACGACTTGTGCCTTTTCTGATATTTGATCTATAATTGCGCCTCTCGGGTTTCCTATCCTACCTATCTTCGACCTTTCCTTAAATGATGTTTTTCATTAGATTGTTATGTCGTATAAGTAGCCAAACCTTATTTTTAATTAGCCCTTTCCTGCGTCCAATTTTGTCTTTCCTTACGACTCTAACATTTTCAAAATACAATATATCTATGTCATGATTTTCGATTTTAGGTATTTTAACCTCCAACCTTTCAAGCTCCAGTAATGGAGAGGCACTACAAGAAGAAGAAGAAGAAGAAGAAGAAAGGTATTTTAAAGGTAAAATCACAGAGCATTTTTACATTGCCCTTGGCATCATCCGCGGAAAAAATAAACTTATCAGTCTCTAGCTTTACTGTCACGAAAAAGACAAATAGACAAGCAAACTCACTTTCACATTTATAGTATTTAATACCTATCTCTTCGCATCTTGGTGATAAGTTACGCAGTTTAGTTGAATAGTAGGTATATTTTCATACCTCGCCCTCGGTAGGTAATGAACGAGTGTTCTTGTCAATGTTCATGTTTACGTACTGCAGCCGTGACCCCGTCCAACCCATGTGTATGTTTACGATGCTTCCAAGCAAAATACAAAAATATGAAAGAAAATGCTCTTAGTATCTGAAAGGCCTACTTAAGTGACCTTGGCTTATGAATGTCTTTATGTTATGTATATGTTATTGGTGTAATATGAAAGGATGACCCATGAATTAATTTAGATTGGTGGATAAGGTTCGTGATATTATACAGTCAACCAAACTCTGAAATAAGTGCGTGCCTTAAATTTATCATAACGATATCAAAAATTAAGAAGATGGCAAAAAAGATACTGTTAAGCAGAAGATGCTAAATCATTTCAGTGATAGCATTATTGGATATTTACCAAGAAATTCAGAATAATGTATAGTGCATTCGGTTCTCGATCACTGATTCCAGGGTTATTACCCTAAAAATAAATCCCTTTGTTGCTCATACCGTATTCTTGCCAGGTGCTTTACGTCTCGACATTTTATTTGTCTGGCGAAGATGTCAATATCCAAAGACTGAAGGTCCTGACTTGAGGTCACCTACATTCTTCGAAGCGACTTTCGGTCATGGTCGCGCGAGACTCATATCCGACGGTCTGTGGTGCAAGTATCAAGATTTTCGCGATAAATTATTCCATCAGATACTTGTGGTACTTTCAACAGGGTACTTTAGATATGATCTCATTATCCTATATTTGACGACCTCCGTGGCCTAACGGTTATCACGCCAGACTGCCACATCGGAGGTCCCGGGTTCGATCCCCGGTCAGGTCAAGATGGAAAATGATCTTTTTCAGATTGGCCTGGGTTTTGGATGTTTATCTATACTTATACGTATTTGTCATAAAATATAGTATCGTTGAGTTAGTATCCCATAACACAAGTCCCGAACTTACTTTGGGGCTAACTCAATCTGTGTGATTTGTCCATATATTTTTATTTATATTTATTTATACGAAGGGTACCCGTATTGTAGTGTTGGGGCTCAGTCAGCTCGAGAATCTAACAAATTAGAGTATGTTTAGCTGTTTTAAGTAAACTTTAATATATTCATAAAGCCTTTTCAAGAACTGGATGCACACTGCCCAGGATAGAGCAAACTGAAGGAGGTTGAAGGAGGCCTGCACCAAAATGGTCGAAGAAGACTTGAGATGATTGAGATGATGAAAGCCTTGAGCATGTCGACTCGACGGGTCAATAAATAAATAACTTTGTGATGTTCGCTTTTTCTTTATACCACACTGATTAGGATATTAGGATACATGTATCCTTATAACCTAATCCTAATAATAATATGTATTATAAATGCGAAAGTTTGGATGTGAGTTTGTGAGGATGTCTGTTACTCAATCATGCAAAATCTACTGAACGGATTTCGATAAAATTTGGTATACAGGTAGAAAAATACCGGGAATAGCACATAGGGTACTTTTATCCCAAAATTCCCACGGGAGCGAAGCTCCGGGGCATGGCTAGTAAATGAATAACTTTGTGATGTTCGCTTTTTCTTTATACCACACTGTAAAGTACTGATGACGGACATGTCGCTGACGTACAGTAAACAAACGTACGCAAACCGCAACTTACATAAAAATAAAGATTATCCTCGAGTTTTATCTAGAATGTTAACATCCGTCCAAATATCCATAGGTAGTAATGAGAAAAAAATATGTTACTAAATGACTCAGAATATTTTTACCAGGATATATATACAATATGATATTTCATCGAAAGTTATTACAATCAATAATTTTACTTTTTTCTTCAATCAACGAATTTCTCAACAAAAATAGAATACAGAGTAAATTTGTAGGATAATAAATTTAATAAGTACCAGTTATTTTCAAATAAACTAATGAGACATACAAGACATACAATGTTGCAAACTAGATAATCTACTCAAATTGAGGATCTCAACACCCACAAATAAGACGCTATCTAAATAAATATGTAGTCGGTCAATATTAAAACAGATAGTGTAGTAGATAAATGGTATGTGCTATAAAGAGCTCCTTAAATTAGTCTGCAAACTTCAGTGTCAAAGACCGATTGGTTAGATTCGTTCAAAAAACGCCCCACGAAATTGAGAGCGTAGGTGTTGATGGCGATTACTTTTAAGAAGACACGTCGATAAACGTTTGTTTTGTTATTGTTCTTTGTGATTTTACAGGTCTGAGAAGAAAATCTGGCTGCTTTTCTTTTGCTTGAGCTTGTTTGTTTGTAGTATCTTTAGTATACTAAGGATACATAGTTAAAAGTAACTAATATAAAAAGGTAAATATACAATTTCCGACTTATCCTATGAAGAGGAAGCTATCGCTGGTTGACTGGAAGAGATCCCTTCCAGTCAACCAGCGATAGATTGAGAGAGCTTAATCAAATAATCGCTATTTTATAATGTAGTTTTCTATTGACTCCCTGATCAAGTCCATGCATTGTCAAGATCTCAGGAACTAGCTGGACAAAGTCCCCTTCCTACTGGTCTATGTGGCAATCTATGAAGGTCTATGTAGTTATTATTAGGGTATTATATAATCTGTGGTAGATATCTTAGAGGTCTATGTCAGACAATCTTGTGAGTAAGAAGATAGTGATAATGGTATCTCGTTGAATTAAATGCCTGAAACTAAGTTTACTATACATATAATTTCTGGCACCGAATCTAATGAAATCCTATAATTGAGTTCAGTTATCTAGAGGTCAAGTAAACATGGTCGAGCGAGGCGTAGGTGGCAGTCTATCTGATGGCCACGGTCATCGGTAGACTCAGTCATATACTGGTATTAACTAGAGCTCTGTAAACTTCCGTACCTATATTTGTTATGAAATAACTCACAGTAGGTATATGAATTACAAAAGACATGGATTGAATAAATTTTGTAAACAATAATTCAATGGTTAGGTACGTATATACTAAGTATTTAGTATGTTTCTGCTGGGAAATTTATAATTATTTTGTTTATATCCTGATTTTGTCTGAAATGCGGAAGATCTAGGTGGAGGTGAAATTTCCAAAATTCCATTTTGTTGCTCACTTACTACTACTATGTAAATAAATAATCCAAAAATGTCCCGCCTCCCAATCCAATATTCCACCTGCTGAGACGTTCCCACTAGGTGGCGATCTCCCCTGGGCAGTCTGGAAGACCCTGAATAGACTGGGCTATTCCGGGCTGGTGTTGGGAGATGGCACGAAAACCGAGTTACGTGGGGCTTCTCAAGCAATGATCTGTGTGATTGCGGTGACATTCAATCCATGACGTACCTGATACCGTGTCCAAAAAGCCCCACCTCCTACACAATAGAGGATTTAAACGAGGCCAACGACGAGCCATCAGCGTAGCCACATACTGGTCTAAACTTATTTGATAGCTGTTACGACTCGACAAGAAGAAGAAGAAGAATAAATAATAAAGATAAGGATCTCTTTACAAAGTTACAAGTATCTACGTTTAGCGGTTTGGTCTCTGCGGTGATATCCTAATAAGTCAGACAGCATCCTATTCTATTTTTATTGATTTTCATTTAATCTAATGGCCATGGTTTTGAAATGACTTTCCTGTCAGTGTTCATATGGTGTTATCCATTACTCCTCCATTTCACACATCAGTTGAATTAATCAACCAATGTTTCCTTATATCTATTGTTTTTTCTTCACTGAAAGAATAGTAAACATTGGTGCCTTCTAGTTATATAATGTAACCTATAATCCTTGTAAATACACTTATACCTAGTATAACACTTACGTATCTAATAATCATAAAACATAAGTTAGAACATAATATTGTGCACATCATTGGAAAAACAGTAAAACACATGTATATTCTGAATAATTACAAGTTCCATTGTCACGTTCACTTAAGGATATGTAAGTATTTATTACGTACATCTTTTTTCTTTAATCACCATGATGAGCATAAATTACAGTCTAAAGTTTAAAATGTATATTATAACAAAATGTATGCCTAGAAACAATTTAAAACTAAAATTGGCAGTTATTAGATACGAGAAAGATAAACTGTCATTAAATACTATGATATCTACGTAAATAAATAATAACTATTTTAGTTCTGTATTAACGTACTAAATAAAAGTTAACGGAGTGTTTAATTG
The DNA here is from genome assembly GCA_018467065.1 of Ephestia elutella. Taxonomy (NCBI): domain Eukaryota; kingdom Metazoa; phylum Arthropoda; class Insecta; order Lepidoptera; family Pyralidae; genus Ephestia; species Ephestia elutella. The sequence continues at coordinate 23,504 of JAEMBS010000409.1, forward strand.
CTACGAGATGTTATTTCAGTTAACCTAAAGACCAGAACATTGAATGGGAATATTAAATAGTTGTGTTTGGAAAATAATAATAATACTCTTAGGTACAAACTAGTCAAAAAACATACCTACTGTTTGTACTGTTGGTATATTTTTCGACTAGTTTTGACTACTGAGTTGGATAGGTGTACCTACTCCAAAACTACAGCCCAATAAAAACTTTTTTTTAATTGCAAGGAATTTCAATGAATAAGACTCATAACAATTTAATCATGGAACATTTTTTCCAAAAGCGTGACATTCTATTGCTTAGTTTATGTAAATGCATCGATTATTTGATAAAACTGTTATCAGGACAGTTCACTAGGCATACACGTGCGTCTTATCAACACGGTATCTTTTTCATACTTATCATTGTCAGTTTTACTTAGTTAATTTGGTGATAATCGTCATTATACAATTAAAAAAGAAAGAAACCAAGAATTAAAGTACTCTCATATAGAAATTAGATATGGTGAAAAAATGAAATGCGATAACTTAGTTGGAAGAGCAAGGTCGTATAAGACCTGGTCACGGGTTCAAGTCCTGCTCGCATGGAATTTTTTCACCATATCTAATTTCTATATGAGAGTACTTTAGTACTATTTGCATCTGACATGTACAAAAATCATTACATAAATCAAGAATTGTTTCTATTTTTTAACAATTTTTGCTTGATTGTACAAGCCCATATGTAACTTAAAAATATGGAGATAAGAGACATCCTTAACTGGAAGAATGTAGTGGTAAGTTAAAAATTATTGATAGATACAGTCAAATGCAAAGAAACCTAACTCCTCTGAAATAGGTTTCTCTGCATCTGACTCTACATGACAGAAAATTGAGGCACTTGAAATGTGGTGCTGGAGACGGCTACTGAAGATCCCGTGGACCGCTTTCCGCACTAACATCCTAATACTCAAGGAACGAATGCAGTTACGAATACTTAAGTTCTTTGGGCACATTTCTAGAAAGGAGTCGTCGATGGAGAGACTTATAGTACAAGGTCGGGTGGCGGGCAAGCAATGACAAGTCAAATCTCCAACCCGCTAGACAGATTCTATAAAGCAGGCAACCCATTCTTCTAGTCCAGTGCGCTCGGAATGCCAGTAATAGAGAGAAGTGGAGAGCCATTGCAAAAGCAGCAACCTTCGCCCAGGGGACGGGCAGTACAGAAGATCCCAGGCCAGCACCATCTGCACAACCACGACCACTATGACAATATTGAACGACTGAGAAGAAGGCCCACTATCTATTTCAGCACCAAAGAAGAAGGTGCAGATAAATAAATAAATAATAACAAATAAAGATACTACAAACAAACAAACAAAGACCACACACGATGCCCGCGCGCACGGTCATATAACTTACCTAAATCTAGCATTGTTATTACCACAACTAGCAGTAGTCATAAAGACGTGGGAATCGGCATTTTAACGCGTGAAGATCGTTGGAAATTATTAGTGGCCA
>JAEMBS010000410.1:0-25000 GCA_018467065.1 Ephestia elutella
GAGTACATACAAAATATCATTTGATTGACGCAGTTAAAGAACATTGTGATAATTTTAACTTGTGTATTTGAGGAGCAATTAAAAACGATTAACGGCACAGTCTGTTTAACTTGAGGAATCTACGCATTTAATCAACCGAATGACAATATAGTCACCACGCACCCAACAAAATGTTCATATTTAAAGTAAGTGGATCTTGTTTAAAGTACAATCTAACGGTAGCAGTCCGCACTCGGGACTAACCAATAAACTGTTTTAATACTTTTACAAGTTTTGAGGAGGAGATTTATTTTTACAACCAATTACAACACAATTACATTTGTTACAATTACAATTGTATTTGTTTTTACAATTTTATTTAGAATTTAATACGAAATTCGTTTCTTCTCTCAGCTTCGGTAATGGAGCCCAGCCTAACCCTTATTCCTTTCATAATTAGAACCTTAGCAATCTGAAGCGGAAAAGAGTATACTCATCGGATATCCACTTGCCATTAGCGTGAAATAGTAATCGATAAACAATATTTGTATCCTTACAAAAAATCGAATGACGGCGCCACTTTCGCGGCATTTTTGAGTAACCTATCGATCAAGCTGAAGTTAATTTGGAGTTTAATAAATTAATTGCCGACCGTAATCAGCATAAAATTAACATAAATTGCGTCATTGAACATCGTTAAATTCGTGGGTATCCTTGTTAACATTAATATGTGTATCGAGGTGAACTAACCAAAGATATTTTTGAGTAGGCGTGCTTATTATTGATTTATAAATAAAGCTAACGATATAATATTATTGCCTGAACCGACTGACTGTCATTAATCGAAAGGCATATACGGTGACGTGACCTACCGAACGGTCGTCGTACGGGAGTCGTGCCTTTCGTAGCATGAGGAGCTCGTCATTATCATCACTTATACTGTTACTGACCAATGTCACGTAGGTATGTATTTATCTTACTAATCGGAATGAATTTTCTGCTACATAATCTGTAGATGCATGTACAGACACTTGCACCAATAGATCGTTTATCAAATCCAGATTTCTTTGATTTTCAACCGACTTCCCAAAAAAGGAGGAGGTTATATGTTTCGATGTATGTATGTTTTTTTTTTTATGTATGTTCGCCGATTTCTCCGCCAATTGTGGACTCTTTTCCAAAATTGTTTTTTTATTCGAAAGGGTTTATTCCCAAGTTGGTCCCATTTTAACCACGTCCGAATCTGTTCGGTAATTTTAAAGATACCTAACAAATGATAAAAATATCAACATTGCATTATAGAGTAAAAGCCCGCGACAGCATGCCCTTCCTTATTTTATTAAAACTCAAGATTTTCTGTGTATGTCCCCAACATAGGAATAGCGATTAGCGACTATAAAAGTTGGATCATGATTACTTAGGCAGATAATTTGTAGCAATAGCATATAAAGTGGTAGCTCAATTTCCTCAAAGTAAAGTTTTTTAAAGATTTTATTCCGTTAAATATTAGAAAACACGCCATCTATTACCAGGCAATTGGTGCAGATATAAACCCCTGCCAGACATTGTTACTTTACTAAATTATAGTTATATTTGTTTTATTACAAAATCTGAATTTAATGTTACTTTGGGCGGCCCCAAAGGTGCTTTTTATACCTATAAACATCATCCTTGCTAGTCATACTATCTGCATAAACAACTAAGATCCAAACTGCATATCTAGTCGCTAATATTTTTACCCGTATATACCACGCACAGAAACATTCCGCATTTTTAAAATAAGGAGGGTTTGGTTGTCGCGGGCTCTCGGTCTATTTATGTGCCAAAAATAATAGACAATTTGACACGTTCTGACATTTCAAATCAGACTGACATAAAAAGTTTCGAATTCTTAATTCTTTATTTTCGGCTAGAAGAAAAGTTTAAGGTTTTATTAAAGAAAATAAGTATAGAAGCACTAAAAATGATAAAATAAAACTTTTTTCGAAAAAAAAATGAACCGACTTCCATCATAAAACTTAAAATCATGAAATAACAATAAAGAAAAATGTATTGGCATGCTACCTACTGAATGAGGTGAAGTCGGTGCCGAAAAAATTAAATAATCTAAATTTACATTAGAATCGTGTGTAAATAAAAAATAAATAAAATAAAAAAGCCTTTATTGATCCGATTCACAGTTGTTTGTTTCTTATATAATAGTGTTAGTCTATTCTTTTTTAGTAATGATTTTGTTAAGTATATAGGTGTTAGTGTGTTAGTGTTCGTTGAGAATGGATCCCTCCAGGGTATAGGCCTCCTCCAGTATCCTCCACTCCTCTCTGTTTTGTGCCTTTTGCATCCAATCCATTCCCGCCAGGGCCACGACGTCATCCATCCAACGGGCCCTAGGCCTCCCTTGGCTCCTCTTTCCGCTAGGACCTTTCCAAGCAGTCGTTAGGATTGTCCACCGCCCATCTCCACACCGTGCCACGTGTCCTGCCCATCGCCATTTCAATCCTTTAGCATGGGAGAGAGCGTCGATTATTTTTGTTTTTTTTCTTATAGTTTTGCATCTAATTTTGTGAATTTTCCTAATGTTCAGAATACTCCTCTCTATGGATCTTTGGCAAGTATTCAATTTATTTTTAATTTTTTGGGTATATACCCAAGTTTGGCATCCGTAGCTCAGGGTTGGTAGAAGGCAAGTATCCACAACAACTTTTTTTAAAGGCATTGGGTAGTCACCTTTGAGTATTTCCTTGGCTGCCCAAAATTTGTTCCAGGTTATGGCAATGCGTCTATCCACCTCCTCCTCCACGTTCTTCTCACTGAAAGACACTCTTTTACCCAAGTAGATGTAACTGTCTACATAATCCAGCTCTTTATCATATAAGAGTATTGGTCGTTTTGAGGAATTAGTTAAGATTTTTGTTTTGCTTTCATTCATTGTCAGACCAATTTTCTTACTCTCTTTATCTAGTGAGTGGATCATAGATTCAAGGTCTCGTCTCTCAAAGAATCGTGTGTATTATATATCAAATGCCTAGCTAAACAATTACATAACACCCTTACTCCTGCACTTGGCACCGACTTCACCTCATTCAGTAGGTAGCATGCCAATACATTTTTCTTTATTGTTATTTCATGATTTTAAGTTTTATGATGGAAGTCGGTTCATTTTTTTTTCGAAAAAAGTTTTTTAAATTAGGATACATTGTACCGGCTAGACTATAACATCACCATCTAATCCTTTTTCTGTCCAATGGTTAGAAAAGCTTCTAGAGAAGCAAATCATTTTAAAGATAAGTAGACTTTATTGATTAGGTACTAGCTTTCGCCCGCGTGAATTTCCCATGGGAACAGTGCTTTATCCCGGGATGAAAGGTACCCTATGTCCTTCTCCGTACTTCTAACTATGTGTATGCGAAATTTCAGGAAGATTGGTTCAGTAGATAAAGCGTGAAGAGGTAACAAATAAACAAACAAACAAACTCACTATCGCATTTATAATATTAGTTAGGATACTTATTACCACAGTTTTCAGAGCAACAAGCGCTGTTACAAATGCTACTACGGCTACAACATACGCTACAATACTGTCACATGCCTGAATCAATTGTTCAATCTGCGTATCCGGGCCAAGTGCCTTCCCACTGCATCTTGTTCACACAATGTTACACAATTGCTCGACGCATAAACATTCTCACATCATGAATAGAATTTCCAAACTGTTAAACTCTATTTATCAATATGAGATACATTATAATCACTGGACCTTACCATTTCCCACTTTATGTGAGATCAGCGCACAATGTCTTTTCCTCGCAAACCTTTAAAACTTTCATAACATGCCTAATACACTCTTTCTATCTCTTTTACGGCCTTCTTCTTGCTGTCCTTCGTTACATGCGTTTCTCACCTTCTTATTACTTGCCCAAACCATGACATTCTCAGCTCTCTCAACATATTTACTGCGAGTCACTTTCGTTCTTGCTTTGACATATGAATTCCTCACTCTGTCAATTCTCGTCACACAACACATCCATCTTAACATCCTTCTGCTATATAGGTAGTAATAGGTACCACTTAGTGTATAGAACCGGGAAATCCCGGTACTGAAAATCCCGGGATTTCCCGGTTTTTTTGTGGCGGTAATAGAACCGGGAATTAAAATAAAAGAACCGGGATTTTCGGTACTTTCGGGATTTTTTTTATTTTTCATTTATTTGGTTCGCCAACTCGCTGTGCAACACACAAGTTCATAAAGATATATGTGAGAGCTTCCAAGTTGTCAGCCTTCTTATATTATTATTCAAATCGTTAATTGACATAATTAAAAACCGCATAGAACTCATTGTTTGGTTTTGTAATCGGCTGAAATTGATACCCTCATAGTTTATCGGTTACGGTACCAAATCCGTTTAAATATATGGCAATTGACAACAATAACGCTATGCGCGGCGAACGGTGCAGGAGCAGGGGGGTTAAAACGGCCACTTTGATGAATCGGAATATGATCCATTTCTCATTTCCTAAATATTTAAAAATAAACCTTATTTTACCACACACAAGGTTCATTTTTCAATAATTAGAAAATGAGAAATGGATCATATTCCGATTCATCAAAGTGGCCGCTTAAACCCCCCAGAACTCTGTGATGATTTGGAAGATTCGGAAGGATGTTAGATCGACGCAGAATGAAAACCTCGAAACAAATGTAAAATTCGAGGTGGCTCTTTTCGAGAATGGAGGCGATTTTTGGCGACATTTATCACAAGGTCATGTATCTTATGGTCATCTTTTGAGTGTTTAATCCGTCAGAAAGGATTTTTTCTTCGGCTGGCCTGCGCTGCGGTGTAATAAAATTAGATCGCGTTTAGGTGATGTAACTTTGGACGCGTTGATCTTGTCGAGGATTGATTGTTAGATGTTTATCTGTTGGCTTAGATTTTATTTGGTTTCAATGTTATTTGTAATTTTATTGTAGCTAAGGGTATTGATTTCACGGCGTTAATTAAGAGTACTTTCAATTATAGTTTGATTTTAACTGGATAATTAATGAATACTAAGTTTAACTATTGTTAAAGGCTGATTGTTAATTAGTCATTAATTATAATTAAAGATAAATTATTTCTGGTTGAAAAAAAAAATAAGTACCGAAAATCCCGGGAATCCCGGTTCCAGCATAGTCCAGTACCGAAAATCCCGGTTCCTTGAAACATTTCCGGTTCTCTATACACTAGTACCACTGTTTCCAATGGAGAAGAAATCCTCAAGAACTCAGGTCACAAAATCTCAGGAAGATGGAATGGAAGGAAAAAGGAATACTCAAATGGTGACACGAGTTTTGAGTTTGCTTATTTAGATAAGAATCAGCCTGCTCCTATTTATCTTTGCAATCTGTGTGAGAAAGAACCTTCACATTCTTTTCTCTCTACCAGAACGACATTGTGATTATTCTGCGAGATTTTGCATCTATGTATACAAGAACACCTTTATTATTTGTTTTAGGTTTATAAAAAAATCCAAAGGCGAGCAAATTTTTCATTGTTTCGCTAAATATCAATTCGCATTGGGACCAAACGGTTCAGTGGTCCTGGCCCACAAACATTAGCGTTAATTGGTGCGCGAGGTCGATGCATGATTCAGGTCTTTAGATTCAATAAGAAGTAATTTGTATTCTAACCGTATTGATATTTGATATATTTTTACATCCAGTGTAAAAGAAAATGTGTGAAGAACATTATTAAGTACGAAAGCAGCCGCCATCGCCACGACCAAACGTGAAGCGTTAAATTTAAATACACTTTCGATTTTTGTTTTCTTGTCTTGTCAAATGGTTGTCCAGTAATAACAGGTACTTATAATTATCTTGGCGTAGTATTTAGCAAGTTGTAAATATTTTAAAGAGTCTCGGAGATCTCGCCTTTATGACTTGGTTGGTTCCTACTCTCATCGCTAAATCAACGTGGTTATAAAACTAAATTGATGTTCCTTCCTCCCCTTCCCCTATTTACTTGTTGGCTATTATTATTGAGACATACGGAGATATGAGTGAGTAAGGAGACATTGTTCTCTACTTTAAGGGTCAATTAATTGATTCATTCAATAGATGACTATAAATTCCACAGCGATTTGAGTACTTTCAGTATTTTTAGTGCGACGTTTAATATCGTACCCGCAAAAAATCTTCTCAACATTCCTTTTGTAGAAATGAAAAGTGATATACTCAGTTATTTAATATTTTGTGATGGAGTTTCTAGCCTAATGTAAATCTATGCTCGTTACCCACTAGTGGGGTGCAACGGCCCACTGGCCCGCTGCATAGCTCACAGTAAGCCCCTGAATAATGACAGACTGGTTAATAAGGCCTGCTTTCCCTAGATCAACAACCTAGGTGGGCGGGCAGGGCATAGATTACAATTCTAGACCGGTTACAGACGCATCTATAAAATTGTGACAGATGTTAATGATAAAGTCATAATGTATTGTTAATATAAATAGAAACTTCTCGAAAATTAATATGTCAACTTTAATTTACAGCCTTGGACCACATGTATGCCATTGAAACTGGCCTTTAGCACCGCCCTTGGCCAGGTCAGGTCATACTTGAAAATCATTGGAAGGCTTCCAAAGTTTCTATGAAACTAGGCGTGCCTTGGTGGTTTCACCGCATCGCCTAGTCTGCTGCCAAGTGCTTTGATTGAGCCCATTGGCCTATTTACAGAAGTGCCTCATCGGCATCTTAGGACAGGGATCACCAGTGATCGCAAACGTTAAAGCTTTACGAATTATAAATAAATAAACCCGTCCTTGTTTGGAATAAACGTTTAAATTTTGATCAGGTAAAGAAATTCTGTCAAGATTTCATACATATCATACGTGCCTCTTTTTACAACAGAATAGCTGGCGCAATTGCAATACCACATCATGCATGTGGACATGACAAAGCTGAAATAACAATTGAGAGAAAAAAAGAGAATCTAACGAAAGAAACCAATCATCCGCGAATTACAATCAAACTATTCGCTGATCGCCAGAAAAAAAATCTGATAAAAACACGGACGACTTTGATATCATAAATACGAAAATACTTAAGCCGTGAGGAGAAAAGAAAGAGGAAGAATAATAAGTAGATATTCACTCTACTGAGGCCTTGGCAAACCGTTAGCATATTGGAGAGATGAAATCGCAAATCCAGTAGGGTTTTTTAAACAGAAGAAAAGCTCAACATTATTATGACCAGCATTCTTCTTCTTAGCGTGTCGACTCGGCGGGTCAAATGTGTGATGACCAATATGACGCCACAGATACAGCTGTTGCGTCATATAGGTCTCTAAGCGTACAGGTAGTAGGGCACGCTGGGCAAGACAATAAATGTGCCATAGTTTAGGGAGAGGCACAACACAAACAGGCTGTTTCCGAGCTATATCCCCACCTGGACATATTTTCTTTGCTTCGGCCGACTTGTGTCCGGAGTCTGTTTATAGACTTCCTTGTCGGCCAAGGTAGACCAGATCCAGGGGGGAGGTGCGGTGGGGGGAGGTGCGGTGGCCAGCATTGATAAAAGCTTGAATCCTACAATGGATAAATAACGCTAAACAGGACAACATTTTGGTATAAAATTTGACCAATAAGGACATACCTACATAATGAAATTAAAACATACACAAATACTCAGGAATAACGGTCTGTTCTTCCAAGAGAGGGTGTCGGGTAGAAATAGTATAAATAGTTTCTAATTTAGTTTGTTCAAATTCTAATATTCTAAATGGTAATTGCATTTAAAATATTTGCTTGACTGATACATTTGTATCAAATTTTGATTTTGATGATACATGTGTATCAAATTGATGCAAACCAAGATTGACATCCGATCATGATCATGATATTTCAGAAATATGTTTAGTAAAACTTAATGAATTAAGAAAGACTTGAAGACAATTTTTTTTCTAGACTTATTTAAAATTCGTTTTCTGAGTTTTGAACTCGGGGTCACTATTGTGCAATGGTAAGATTACAAATAAAGTCATTAGACCCCGAGTTCAAATCTCAGACAAAGGTATTTCTCTACTAAGCCTAACTTAAGCATAATAAATACGAACGAAGTCAAGGTGAATGTTACGTACGTGTCCACTTCCAAGCGGAAAACAAATAAATCAATAAATATAAAAACTTCTTGTCCTTCCTAATGTTATATATAAATGAGAAAGTGAATTTACTTTAATTCGTCACGCTTTTCAACCGATCATGAAAACATGCGCAAAAGCTGCTCAAATATAAATAAGTACATTTTTTATACGCTTGTGGCATATAACATATTTTTACGTAAAAGAATCAAAAGAAATATTGAAGCGATACGTGATTTATTAAATGTTAAAAAAGTAATTGCGATTATATTTCAGACATCGCGTGTAATAGAAGTTATAGTAACCGGAGAAAAGGTTCGCCGCTCTCGGACAAAACTAAAACGAAATTGAAACTTATCGCAAAGCACAAGAGTTCATATTCCATTGGTGCCATACTTGAACTTATTGAGCTGCTGACTAAAGCCCCTCCCTCATAATTTAAAATCTACGAACAAAACATAGTCATATTTCCATATTAAGTTGACAGCAAACCGTTTGCATCAAGAGTTCATTGGATCCTTGGTGATCTCAGTTGCAACTAGCAAACGGTCTTTGGCGAGCCCACATAACGCCTACATTCATCAGCAGAATAAGTAACAGTATAGCAAACTGCATGACAAGTTACAATGCATCGACCTTTCCGAGATGGTAATAGAGGCGAATTTGCACTTAATCTGGCTAGATTGATATTCGGTTGCATGACACAGTGCAAGTATTCTGTGGGTGCAGTGTATGAAATGAATGGACTACCCAAGTGTCGGATGCAATAACTATTTACTGCTCATTGTTTAATATTTATACTGTGGTGTAACACCAAAGACGCCGACGATTTGAGAGTAATAAATGTGCAATGACCACTTTCGCATTTGTAGCATTAATTTTATTTATAGGTTTTGATTGATGGATTATGTGTGGTCAACAACTTTGCTTTTTACATTAACAATATTAATAAGATTAAAGACATAAGCCAGAAAGCTTTAAAAAATTGAAGCACATTCGCTTAAAGCGTACGGATATAATATAAATATTAAGAGTAACAATAACAAAAAATTAAAACTAATTTCTGTACAATTTAATAAATTTCGACTTGTAACGAAGAAAACAGGTCACTCTAAAATAGATAGATGGACATATATAGATCTAGTTGTAAGACATATGGCCAAACCCGCTTTGGAGGTCGTCTAGATTCTCAAACATAGTCGAGACCAGACCACACACTGTTGCAATGCAAGTGTGACTAAGAATGCAAATGCGTCGCCTGGATGTCTTAATTTTATCGTCAACTGTGTTACATCTGTCGTATGAATGGACGTGAGATGAAATTTATGTTCAATATTAGGTGTTCATGAATGTGAAACATGAGAATGGATGTTTGATGAAGGAGTAACTTCTTTCACGCAAAAACAAATAAAATAATTTCGATGTTTGAAGACTGATGAAGATGACAAAACGTGCCTGGGAGTAGCAAAAGGGTTAACACCAGAAATTAATTGCCTTTGCGATAGAATAGTTAGTGCAATAAACTGAAGTTTCACCGTGTTGTAATATCAATAAATGTTACGGAGACAATATAATTTACAACTTTGGTAATGTAAAATTCATTTGCGAAGATCTTCACAAATACATTATATCAAATTAAAAGCTAGAGGTTTAGAGGTTTTCAATGAGTTGAAAAAGAAAACTTTGGGTATTTCAAAACATAATTTTCAAGTCAAACAGCGAGTAAGAAGAGATGATTCGTTAAAAAGATAGTTAATTTAAGAGCGTTTGCGTCAACAACTAGTAAAAGTTATGTATTACATAAATCGGAAACGAAATCGATCACAGTAGTATTGACCACTAACCCACAAGAAGTAATGTGTGAAATATCTCCGGATACAGATAATTTCAAATCACATCAAAATTGTTTAACATTGACCAAATAGAAAGATCTAATGAGCCATTTCCTCTGCATTGTTAGTCAAATAAAGATGACGTGTAAAGTTATAGTGATAGATGCTAAATTGCAACGATTCCTGGTAACCTAATACGATGTCCGTACAAAGGGATGCGTCATTCATCTGGGTCAATGTTTCTTGCAGCATGTGAGGGAGCCGCGATCAAATTAACTAGGTTTACGTGTTTTTAGAGCTTCTACAAACAGACGACTGACGTGCAGACGTGCTGGACTTTACTTTTTTTGATCATGTACATCATGTAACAATTTACCATGTTGCTGCAAATAAATCATTCTATTCTATTCTATACGAATAATTCACTACTAGAGCAAAAGTCTGTGTTTCTGCTACATTTTTTTAATACTATGGAAACGTGGCATCGTCTATAAGGCCTAGTCAAAATATACGAAGCTACAAATAAGTACATATATATAAAAGAGATATGAATTGAAATTATTTAAAGACACTACAAGCTTTTAATTTGCATTTGAATTTATTTCGACGCCTCTTGATAATATATTTAGAAAGTATCTCTCATCACAAACGATTAAACAAGACGTGTTAAATTACGCATATCAAATTTTAATATTCATGAGTCCAGTCGTTGTATAACAAAGATTTACCTACAAGAGTACTTTTTCTGCTTATGTCAAGAGAAAATCGCTTCATTTGCTTTCAAAAGCTCCATAGAGATTATGCTGAAGCTTTGAAAACAGGTTTATAAAGTATCATCATAAAATTGGCTGTGATAATACTATTTTGTGTATAAATTAAAGAAGGACAACCACAGCTATATTCATTACGATATCACTATTGAAAAAAAAATGTCTTGTAATCATTAATTAAACAGCACCTGGAAGTATAAACACGTATGATTTACCAGCAGCATGTTGGTAAAACAATGTTATTGTCAATGAATTTGTTGTGGTTACAGGCTATAATGATATAGGTATTCAACCTGAGCGAAGATCGAGTCGCTAATATAGCTAAGCCAAGCTAGCATTCCAAGGACCGTTATTCGCACCTACTATGACGGACATTCCCAAGCTGTTTGTCAACTGAATCAGGTGTCTTCCTGCTGCTACGATTCACATCGTGAAAAACTACTTTAAGGTGATATTGTAACATTCCCTGTTTGTAGCAAACAATTAAGATGCGTTTGTTTGGAAATTCAGACATTCATTTCTGATTTTAGTTCGATATGATAAAGAAATAGAGTTGTTATAACTAAACATCCAAAAGTATTCCGCAAATCCTGTATTGTGTAATGTCACTGTCTAGACTTCACTAATTGAATTTCTTTTGAATTGTGCCAGTATTTTAAAGCACTAAAAATATATTAGAATTTTGATCAGCACTATTTTAAGTTTTTCCTTGTTTAAATTCTCTGCCAGGAATAGAACTTTTAGAAGACAAATTGCTATCTGAAATCACTTTGGTTGTCTTGCTGCAAATTTACAGGCAGCACGTTCTATTTATGTAAAGAAATAAATATACAGGGTATACTACAGGGAAGTATATTGGGTCCCTTGCTATTTCTATTACTTATTCTACTTCCTACTAATAATTATAAATGCGAAACTTTAAATGTATGTTTGTGAGTTTGGATGTTTGTTACTCAATCACGCAAAATCTACCAGGCGGAGTTCGATGAAATTTGGTACACGGCTAGAAAAATACCGTGAATAGCACATAGAGTACTTTTTATCCCGAAATTCTCACGGGACCCAAACCCTGGAAACTGGCTTGTTCAAATATATAAAAGGCACAACTAAACATTTTACGGTAACACTATACAATGCAAGTATGGTAAATTAAATATAATGTACCATGAATGACTGCTGAAAATATAACATTGCCATGTTTTCAAAACATTCGATGTCAATAACTGATAACATGATTCATACTATGATGTATCAAATGAAAATAAGAGAAAAGAGGACGCTAGATTTTATTATTTTGATTTTTACTATGGTTATAGCGTTGTTTGGACGATAAAGAATAGGTATTTTTGAGACAGAAATTTGGATATTTGGTGCGAATTATAATTTTATATAGACCCTTAGATTTATTTTTGTTTATTTCCTTAACCGAAAGAAAGATTAGGAGAACCCACAACCAGCCAGCATGTATGTATGTATGTGTAGACTGTAGAGTGATGGATGAGTGTAGAGAAAGCGAGAGAGATTTATAAGGATCTATAAACTCTAATATCTTCCTGAAATAAAAACCCTGATAATATGTATCTACGTATTTACTTAACTTTATGACACGAGTGTAAATTGCGGAAATACGGATTCAAAGCCTAAGCTTCTTTCTACCAGTCAACCAAATGTTATGTGAAGAAAAGGATATGTATTATAAGAATAAAAATGTCTCATAAGTTTTATGAAGGATAGGATTCATGTATGTTAGGATTACGCACTTAATAAAAAGGAAAAAGTCTATTCTGACCTCAAGGTACGTAATCTAAAAATACGGATCACGTTTTACCTGTGACATTCCTTACTAATCTTCAAAAATGCCATTTCAATCAAAATTATCTATAAAAATATTCGAGAAATCAACGAGGCATGAATACAAGAGGATTACTATAATAATCACGAATCATCAATTTAAAAATACTTTTGTGATATATTTTGATACGATTATCTTAAATTCCTCAAACATGATATGGTAACGATAGTACGTATAATTAATAGTAATATTAATATAAGTCATAATGCGTCACGCACACTTTGTGGATTGAATAGGAAAAGTATACGTGGATCAATACAGTGGATCTAAGTGGAAGGAGGGCTCAATAAAACAAACAGAAAAGTAATAGAGGTAGACACACAAATGTATGAAAAACTGGCTTTACGCTATACGATCTAAGTGAGTTTAGTTTGCAATGGACTTCAGCTTTATGGTGACTCGAGGTTTCTGAAGATTCCTTCTTCCTTAATATTTACTAAAAACATACTAAAATGGAGAGAAATTGGAGAGTCCTCTGTTCAATAAGGTTGGGTTGCACCGAAATTGAAGTTATAAGGTTAGTGTCAAAGTAAACGTTTATGTTTACGTTTACTTTTGTCATACTTTTTGACAAGTGCTAGTCTTTTGTAACTAACCGGTACGGTTAAGGTTACTGTTACTGCCAAAGTAAGACGGTGCAACTCAGAAGCCAGTTAGTAACTGAAAACATCGCAAGGAAACCACACTGGTTGACTATTCGGTTAGTGAACCGAATTGTCAATGTAATCAAGTATGTGTGTATGTAGTCAAGTGGCTGGAACTAGATGGCCGTAGTCGTTAGTCAAGTAAGATGCCTTTAAGCGAAAATAATCTACTACTACTCAAAAAAGGAGTGATTGATATGATATTGATGAATTCATTTGTTGTTAATACAGTGATCGAACTAATTCTATTAATGAAATGGTAATGCCCATTCTCTATTGAAATCATGATAATGTTGTCACTTAAATAATAACCGTTCTAATTGTAAACATTTACGTAGTCATTTACGCAGATGAACATAAACAGATTGTATGCAGATTGGAGTGCATCCAGGCAAACCTGTAGTTTTCGGATAGCATATTAACTATAAATGATTTTTATTTTATAAAATGATTTGAGTTAATCAATTTAAAAAAAAAACCAGTTGTTCCTTTCAACCGTGTAGCCAGCTAAACAAATGATAGATGGGTCGTTAGTACAAGTTACTAATGTTTTATTTATATTTCTTTTAAATAATAACTTGTAGATTGTTGAATAATTATTATCATAAGACCACCATAAACAGTTTAATTTATAAACTCCTGTGACAATTTGAAATATGCATTTCTTTCATACTCATCATAAATAAGAATCATAATCACATAATTTTTATCTAACGAATTTTTCATCGCAAATAATTTTCCTCGAATCATAGGATTTTCTTCAAAAGACGAGAACTATCAGGAAAAACTTTTTTGCAATCACAGTATATCGTTTTCATTCGGGTCGTTTTTCTTACGTATTGATTCCAATAAATTTTGCACACACTCAAACGAATTTTCAGTTGCCAACCAGGCAAGAGCCTAGGATGAACTTAGCAACTAGTTTGAAGCGCGTCAAGATTTGCCACTGACCGGAAGGTTTCGAACTATATAACACACATAAATCTATAATAAACACCACATACTACTACATTAAAATAAAACGTATATCGCGTAAATATTGAACGCTGCAAAATTTACGATCGCGTGTATCGTAAAATTGACGTCAATCGAGATCGTGCGTCCACTCCGCGCGCCGTCACGCGCCACACTGAATTATTTACTGATGCAAGTACACTGGTTGTCGAGAGCGAAATTGGTTTTTGAACTACTACAAGCAAATCAAATCAAAATGGACTTACTAGCTCTACAATTAAAGTCGACCTTTCAATGTTAAGGTTAGATGTTTTTTTCGCAGAAGCATGCAAACAGGTTATCGGCGAGAAATCCGCAGTCTGCTAAGGAAGCAAATTCATAGATAGGACAGTTTCTTGACCGATAGTAACGCGTTACAAAGTATGCGTCCAGGAACGTGTAAGGTTAAAAGCCAATTGAGAGCTAATGCAAAACCGTTGTAGATTAAATGTTTTATCGGATCAATACCAGCAGTTTCGCATAGACTGTGTGATATGAATAATGCAAGAGCGATAAAATGCCGAAGATACGCTGTTATGCTTAAAGTTTCATATGTAGCAAAATTTTGAAGTATGTAAGATAAAACTACAAGAACACAGAATAAGGCAAATTAATTCGTATTTACTTGGTTCTAAACATAATAATATCACAATCCAGATAAGGCTTAAGAAAGTTGATCGTCACAATATGGAACATTCCATTGTACGTTTCTAGTTCTGACGTAAAAGGTTATATTTAATCAAATGCCGCTTAACAATACACAGTTCGTAATCATGGAGATGTTAACGAGTCTATTCAATTTAAAGTTAATAATGCTGGAAGTGCTCAGGTTGTTTTCACAACTATACTTGGAGACAGTGACGCAGACAAGCGGGTTGAGACTGCAGACGTATAATTGAGCGCGCGCCAACGATTTTCCGATTATAGAGCAAGTCAATGCGCCCGTCAACACGAGCCTGATATTTTCCCTAGAAAATTAATCGTATATTTTCTTCTCCCTCACGATATCCATATTTTATCCCATAAAATTCAATTAACATAAGTTATTAGTTTATCAAAAATGTCATGCCCAAAACTTTATAAATTCTCATAATATTTTTAATGTAAAATAATATTTTTTACATTGTGGGTAAGCGTGGGCACGAAATCACAATTAACAATTTTAGTTAATACATGTGCCGCCTTCTATTGAATGAATTTGACGTAAGTCATGACTCGGTATCATTGATACGCTACCAATGATACCGAGTCATGACTTATCAAACCGCAGTGCGATGGATGATATTATCTGCCAAACTATTATTGCATGAAGCAACTTTGTCAGATGTGCGCCAGCCCACAAATAGGGAAGCAATATTGGAGATCTAAACTATGGCGAATTGTATATTACTAAAATTAGGGAAAGTGAAATCAAAAAAGCTAAAGCCTTAGAAATTTACGAATCTAATGTTAATGAATTTAATATAGTGCTTGTAAAATATTAGAAACTCATTAAGATATGCAATGAGACTAAATTCATTGGCACGTACTAAAGCAATTCACAGACGTTTAAATTTTAATGATACAATAGTTCACGTAAGTGTTCAGTAGGTTAGGCTATTAAATCTGCCTTTAAAAGGAATGTGCCAAGCGTCTTAATTGGATTTCGTACTTTCTCACACACGATTTAAGAGGGTTCTTAATCTAAAGGGATATTTTACCGAAATGGAAAACTGGAATCATGATCGTCAAGTGGCTGCTTTCACTAACATTCAGATTATACAAATTAGCAACTCATTCTTGGTACGTTCCCTCATGAAAAATCTCTGGTCGTCCCAAACAATATGCTTTCTTGTCCTAAAATGATTATATTCTAAAGATATAATAATACAAGGTGTAACGGAAAGGGTATTACTATACAAAGTGGAATAATTCGTTACCGTGGGTAGATCCTTTATGAGAAGTTTCAGATTATTTGCAGCACTTTTAAAAAGGAGTGTTAAAAAAATAAATGATAAAACGAAATCTTTGCCATATTCAGGATATTTCAATGTCAAGGTTGCTTTTGCACTGCTCACACACATATCACAACACAAATTATTTCACCTTCTCGGTTACTATGAAAACCTGGTACTTTGAGCAGTATCCGCTTTCATCACCTTTTGACAGTTTATACCAATGTTTTCACAAAGAAACCGCCTACACGTGCAGAGCGGCGCAGCACAGCGGCGGGAATTCTTCAATTAATTACCTTACTTTAAATTGATTAATCATTGTAAAAAGTACCATTCGCAAGTCGCTTTTCAGTGTTTTCATCAAGTTTTTAATTAGAAATCAAATAACTCTCATTAATATTTTTCACTTTGACAAGTCAACAACTCAGGCTAATAGTGACAGTTACTTTTTAACATTTGGTGCTGTCCTGCCACCTGCCAGGTACATTTTCGGAAAAAGTCCAGTCCCGTCTTTTATTAGCCAAACTCACACCACCTTTTTGATTCTGCCGTCCTAGTACAAAATAATTAAATATCCTACTTAGAGCAACACGGACCTCCACGAAGTCGGTGTTGCTGATAAATAGGATATTTTTTCCGAATGAACCTCCCATTGTTCCATGGATCCCTTGTATTAAACCAATATTTACCTTTAATTTTATTGTCATGTTCCATGAAGATGAACACGCGGAATATTTTTTGAATTTAATTTTTGACCATACTAGGATCACATTATCAGCCTAACAAGGTAGAAGCGACGCCTTATGCAGAGTTCATTTGAAAATTTTGTCAAACCCTTTTTTTATCTTGTCAGAATGTCAAATCTTCAGAATACAGACATTTGCAAAAAAAGAGTGCGGAACCTCTTTCGCAAATTCTAATTTATTACAATACCAGGCGCCGAATCAAGGAGGTGTGATTTAATTTTGATAGTTGTAGATGATTGACCTTGAATTCAACAGCTGTTTACTGTCATAGTGGTGAATAGTGTTGTGCCAATTCAAATTGGAAAAATGTGTGCCTGTATGGTTTTCTTAAAATTAAAAATTAAATCATAAACATACAAGACTAAAAATGTCTGGAACTAGTTTAAAACCATTATCACAGTTAGCACAATCGATATGGATATAGGTATTCCGTTACACCTTGTATAATCATTTTGGGATCATCAATATATATAATAAAACTGTAACTGTTCTGTGTCTGTACAGATATTTAAGAAAAATAACTAGGAGGGGTTTTAATAGGGCCAATAGAAGCCAAACGATTTTTTTTTTTGTCTGTCTGTCTATCTTTCTGTCTGTATGTTTGTACGTGCATCACGCAAAAACTACTAGGTCTAAAAGTATGACAACTATACCTCTACACGCAGTACAAACTGAGATATATGGGTATGAAATGTCAGAATTCTAGTACTGTGAACTGTGACTGAGCATGAGGGGGCTATGTTTCCGTCTTTTCTTTCTTATTATTTTCCGTTACCAAAAGGACCTGGAGGCCCCAAGAGATCTCAGAAGAGCCAAGGGACCCCGGAGAACTTGAATTTTCAGGACCTTTTGACCAGGGACCCTAGGAATAGGAATGGTAATGTAGGTCCCATGTCCCATCATAGTTATTAGTTTGATATCTGAGGGTCGATTGGTCCTCTGAGTATTTTGGTAACGGAAAATAAAATAAAAGAAATGACGCCACTCGCCCCTACTAAATCGGCATTGCCCTTACGCGCGGACGAAGTTCGCGGGCACAGGCTAGTCTCCTATAAATGTAGAGATATTTAAATCGATGGAAAGCGCAAGTACTAATTGTTAAGGTTTATGTTAGCACTAAAAGTTGACTACATATTTCTAATGGGAATTAAGCGCAAACGCGATTATAATTTCTATATTGTGAATAATAAAACGGTTAATCTTCAATATTAAATTTTAATTTTGGCGGTGACTTCTTTCATATGTGCGGTAGGTCGGTAGGGCCAGGATAGAGAATCTTACAATGTATATTATGTTCTTTCTCGAGACTGATTCATGAGTATTTCTGCAGCACAGTGGCATAAGAATATAGTAACACGCTATTGAGCACAGAGGACAATTTATAACGTGACTATACGTCCTGTTTCAGGCGGAATTTTTCCACTTTCAGGCTACAAAAACAGCAAAGTATGGCTCTGATCCAAAAAGGGTCATTGGTGTATTTGCCCAGCAGTTAGATTAGACACTTGATGGCTTGAAATTAAATAAAATCCATGTAAGATAACTTAAAGCATACGACTAACGGCCGAATACTGAAACGTCACTCAGATGCAACAGTCAGCTGAAGCGCTCTAAAATCTAAGCATCTGCGAAAAAGTAAGTGGTATACACAAAAGCTACTCAAACGTTTGGAAGCCATTATCAGCTAAGCAGATCTAAAGTAATTTACGTCATTTCCTATCATTCACGTTCATTCAATAACCTCTTTTTACGCAACATTGTTTGAAAAAAATAAATTTTCTTTACCATATTATTTAGTTAAAATAACATAAAAAATAAAAGTTTTATTTATTTTACAATTTATTTCATTATTCCGTGATAAAATCATATTTATTATAAAAAATAATGAAAATAAACGTAAATAATTACCAACAAATCGTTCTAAATTTTCGTGGAATGAATCGTTTTTGCTCAGGTATAATAATACCTATTTATTCTGTGGCGTGGGCCCTACTCACACATTGCGACTTTTTTCAACAATACAACCGCCGCGTTTTTTCAGCCGCGCGATTGCTTTGCGACATGAGTATCGATACATGCGCGAATGAGTAGCGACGCATACGCACGTTTGAATCGATTCAGATGTCTGCCTGTGCCTATCACGAAATCAACGAAATACTGAACGTTGTTTCATTGAGTTTGTATTAATGCTGTATCGCATTTGTAACGATGCTGTTTCGCGTTTGCATCGCGACTGTAACACTACAGCTACGCCACTAGCTATTGACTTGTCACTGCATCGCGATTGTATCGCTTCAAAACATCGCAATGAGTGAGGGGCCTTTAGGAAGAGACACCTCTATGACCAATAACCCTCCTTTTCGTTTCGCTGTAGTCGGGTAAAAATGTATCGGCTCCGGCCCGATCTACTAACATAAATGGAATGGAACTGATGCTATAATATACCCAAAGTATCCACTATTTCATTAAAATCCTTTTTTTACAATGGATTAGTGGAATATATGAAAAAAACAAAACAATTTGTAATTCACTGCCAAAAACGTGTAAGCGTAGAAGCGGGTTTTTGCAGGATATTTTATGCAGGCACCAAAAGCGAGAAAGATCAACGTTGTGTAATTCTTCACTGCACATGCCAAAATAATACATAGGTGAAAAGTTATTGATTTTAGTGTCTGTAGATAATAATGTATCGATAAATACATTATTTTAACATCAGAATCAATGCGATCACAGATTTGGGAGACCTCGCGACCACTCTTAGATCTCAGATGCACCCAAGTCGGTTTGACAATGGTTTGACAGTACATTTGACAGCAAAAAAATTTGAGTAGCCTTTCAGTATACGAATTTTGCTCTGAAAGGAGTTTGAGACCTATTTAGTTTCGAGTTTTCTCAAATCTAAAACGTGCTCAAAATTGACGTTTGAGTATACCAATTTTGCATGTAAGACCGTCTCAAACATTTAAGACGCCGTCAAATACTTGAGTGACGTTTCAGTATTCGGCCGTAACTGTACTAGCATAATAGCAGGTCTAGTAAGAAAACCGTGCAGAAAAAAGCACCATTTGTCAACGTCTACATTACTCCGAATTTATGAGACATCTTCAAAGCAAACACTACAAGGTAGACGAAACGAGACGCGACCCTTCCCCTCGGTTCGCCGGGTTTCTGGGTTGCTACGTAATCCACGACAGAACATGAAATGTCTGACGGGGTGGTTTTATTACTCCTATACTGAAAATTTATTTGAGGTGCAAGGGTGAAATGGTACTTGAACAAAGATCGTCGTAGAAATCTCACCAATCCCACAACTAAATGGCAGTATGCATGCTTGTAAATCTGCTACACGGACTTCGGTAAAATTTGGCACACGGGTAGAGGATGACATTTAAAGAAATTACAAATAAAAAAAAAATTAAGTACTTACTGAATATAACAGAAATAAATAAAATTGGAAATAGTAATGATATTGACATTCTTCTTGGCGAGTCGAAATGGCATCTATATTTTCCAAGACCAGTAGGTGGCGTAGCAACGACAATCGCCCTATCGTTGGCCTGTTAAAGATCCTCTATGAAACACGATTCGGAGCAATTTGGAGGTGAGCCATAGATTGCACAGCTCCGCAATCGCGCATAATATTTGCCGA
Source organism: Ephestia elutella (assembly GCA_018467065.1). NCBI lineage: Eukaryota > Metazoa > Arthropoda > Insecta > Lepidoptera > Pyralidae > Ephestia > Ephestia elutella. Next base: position 20,511 of record JAEMBS010000410.1, read on the forward strand.
ACCCCACCTAACGCGGTTTTCCATAAAATTTAGAGATGATTTTTTATTTGTGCTGCCATAAGATACACACAAATGTAAGATTTTTGAGAAATTGGCAGAAATAACGACAGCGCCATCTAGTAATGAAGAAGACAATTTAAATCATCAAGTCGTGAGGTACACCTCAAATAAAAAATGCTTCCTTAGCAACCAATTTGAACCCAATGATATATTTTGGTCCAGTTGGAACAAAAAGTAGGAAGTCGTTTATTTAACTGCGCGTTTTGACATTTAGCGACTGTATGCTATTTAGGTGGTTATAATTAGCTATAATTCAATCAAGTCAAAAGGTTGAAAGATGAAGTGACCTTAATGATAAAGACAAACTTTTTTCAAGTTAGGGCGTCCTTTCCTTTAACCAACTCGTTGATATTGCGCGTTTATAGGCGGACCCAATTTCTATAAACAACACGACACGCAGCGGACTACCAGATAATTAAATAAATAGTCCTAAATAATGAATCTTTTTTTAAATTTTTCATTTAAACATCTTGACACAACCTTGACCCACATAAATTAACACAAAGACAATAATAACCTAACTAAACAAACCAGAGACAGAACTAAAAGTATTTAATTAGCAATTTAGATTTTTGCGGCATAAACATATTTTTAAAGCGTGAAACGTAATGAACGTGTAATTAGAAGCAATTAGTTAATGCAGAGATGAGTAGGTCATTACCAGATGATTTTAACTCCTCATTGATGTTATTATGTGTGTATGTTTATATTTCACGCCTAAACGGTTTTGATTTATCTCAATCATCAGTCATTTTAATTTCCCCACTACTGGGGCTCTGGTTTCCTTATGGATGGATAAGGATGGTCCGTGACCGACCACGCGGTTTCAATGCGGATTGGTAGGTTTTAACGACTGCGAATACAGGAAAGACTTAAAGTGCCTTCCGAATCACAGAGGAGCTCGAGATAATACATTTTTGGTCACCCATCCTGTGACTGACCAAAATCAACGATTTTTATTCATATTGGCTTAAAAATAGAACTTATAAATCGTCACATTCTTGTTTTTTAGTTAGTTGACGTCATAAAATTACTTAAAGCTAAGTTTACCACCGCCTCCAAAGCGCAAGTGGAGAAGAGGCGGCGCAACAAACTCCACCATTACGAAAGTTACTTAGCCGCTACAATCGCAGCTCCAGCGCGCGAACCATTGGCTACCGAGCCCCTCCTTTTTCAGCTTTTGATTTATCTACAGACTACACTAATATAAAAATTTATTAAGCTAAAGAATTTTTTATTTGATACTTCTTATCTCTTAAGTACCAGTCGGATTGGGAAATGTCTTTCTGTGTATGCAGAATCCCGGAATTTCCACGGAAGCGAAGCCGCAGGGCACAGTTAGTTTTAAAATAAAGATAAGAAAGACCTTGTAGACGAATATGGGCTGCCTTTAAATTGGTTTATTCAACAATATTAAAACAGTACGAAAGCAACAAACAGTAACGTATCAGACGTATGTCTAGAAACTGCTTTAGTCTTAGTTTAGTGCACATGATACAATCATTTAATTAAAAACAGTACATGTGAGAGCTATCAATAAGTATACTTGTAAAATATATACTCCATAATTACATTAGTTTGGGCGTATTAGAAAAGCCAGTCAAAGGCGAGTCGTATTCACAAATGAAGGCTCCTGTAAAATCTTAGTAAACGACAGGGTTAAATATCTACACTCAAAGTTACATATCTACACCTTTAGTACAAACAAGCCTTTTTAGCCTTGAAAAGGAATCTGGAGACTTTGATGAAAATGTGAAACTTAAAATGGTAAAGGGTGACCTCTGTCAAGGGTTACCATTCCACTGCTTCCCCATTGGGAAATTACCTCATTAGGTAGTTAATGACATTGATCTGGACATACAAACTCTTGTGCGTAGTGTAACCTCAGAAGTTTGTACATGATAGAGAGATTCTGAAATATGTTATGTTTCATAATTTCCCTTAGGCTGCGAAAGCAGACCATTAAAATTTAAATATTGTCTCATCTTAAACTATTTGTTATATTACAGAACGCCTCCCGATTCGATGCGGTTCGAATCCAACAATAAAATATTTATGAGTTCGGCCTTTCGCTAAGAACAGTTACAAATCTTGTTTACATTATTATGAAAATTACCATTGACGTAACTGAGTCTGGGGTGAGTTGAGTTTGTTTTAAGTGGTTGATTTTCTGCTAATTAAGCAGGATTTCTAATGGGAACTAGGAAAAGTCTGGGAAATTCCGGCGGACTAATGTCAGCCCTAGTGGTTGGTCTTCCTGTTTCTGTGTTTGGCCGTACTACTTATAAACCGTTTCGATGCGTTATTTTGTTTTTAAATATTAAGAAAGGGACATTTTGAGAAAGGGCATTACAAGAAAAGAACATTTCGAGAAAAGGACATTTTGAGAAAGAGAAGGACATTACGAGAAAAGGACAACGCGCTGAGCCGATGAAACAAACCGAGCTTGCTCGACAGCCGACACCAAACGTTACTGGCCGTCACGACCTTTTCAACTAGATGAAAGTTGTCAGACACAAATAGGTATAATACTTGGAACTTAGATCAAACACTTATGTTTATGTAACTGCAGAATTGTAGGAACTCGATTTCTATTACAGCTTATTCACTTTAGTATAATGAGTTAACTTATGATGTTAATGATTATTAAATTATTGCGAATCAAAGCATAGAGACTTCTTTTGTACGATACTAAAGATAAAAGAATGGCGAATAAATAGAGATTATTATGTAAACTATCTGTACCCCATAGTGATCAGGACTATAAAGCAGTAACAATTATCTAATCATTAGCCTTCCTTATGAATGTTAAACATACAACAAAGAATTTTCTAATCGGACCGGTAATTCCAGATTTGCGTGTTCAAACTCTTCAGTGTATTAGTAAGATATATGTCCTTTTAAAATGAAATACCTATACATATAATTTCCTCCGAATTCATACCTGCGTATATTCCGGAAGATTTTATTCTGATGTGATGACATTGATAAAGATTCATTACATTCAGTAAACAATGATTATGGGATCAGTCGTGAACCAATTACGCAACTGGAGAACTAAGGCGCGCTAAGTCTTCCTGTCCACGGGCCGCGGCACGCCACACAACAGAGTGCAGAGCAACTACGCTCTGCTGCCAGAAAATGTGCGCAGAGCGAATCCGGACAAACGAAGCGGCGGGAAGAACTCTGTACCGGAACTTCACCGGGAAAAAACCACCGGTAAAAAATAAGTACCGGGAAGAAATCTCCACGCGGCACCACGTTTGCCCGACTAAAACCTAAATAACTTAACGCAGTCTGCTACCACCGTAGCTTATGAAGGGAGCTACAGGGCCCTATATGATAACCTAACCTATAAATTAATTACACTTAAAAAACACTTACCAAGCTAAATCTTCTTTCTCTTCGGATCCAAACTTGAGTATCTTCGGGAAGGGGGAATTCCTAATCACCCTACCTAACCCTTGAGATCTCAATTCCCCAGGACAAATAAATAGATTTCTTCCCGTAGTTTCACTCGGGAACAGCCAGATGTGAACAGCCAGCCACGTTTCACCTCTCACAAGAAAAAGTCACCATGACGGGTACACAAACACAAAGTTCAATAGTTATTTAACAAACAGGAAATTCACAAACACAACTCAAACTAAACAACAAGCAAAAGACCGATATCGCCCGGGACAATGCAATGGCGGACTACACACGCGACGCCATCCACGCTAGCAGTGTGAAAAACCCGAACGCCCTCTGGCGGCGGTGACAGGAAACGCCTGCGTTTAGTTTTACCCAATATATTACAAACATCCCCCGTCCCGGTCTGAGAAGCAGACCGCTAGCTTACTCTACGGGAAGGCGGGCGAGAGAGGTCACACCTCTCCTTAAAATCGAACCGTCGACCAACACCTCAGCCACACGCGGAGTGCCATCTCCGCCAAGAATCAAACGTAATATGCGAGCTCGTCGCCAAAGCAATGAGGGCAAATTTGCCTCTTTTAACAATACTAAATCACCCTCCCTGGGAGGCTCAGTCCTGTCTGTCCACTTCACTCTTTGCTGCAGCAAATGCAAATACTCAAGCGACCAGCGACGCCAAAAGTCCTGGCTCATTTGCTGCAACATTTGAAAACGCGACAACCGATATACGCGTTCATCCTTCCGAATGAATGTTTTCGTTACGAATGTGTCGATCAGACACCAAAAGCTGCACCAAGGGTCCGCCCTTGGGCAACAACAGAGGATGGCGAGTCTCATATGGAAGATCCGCCTTCCGGAGCCTGCCTCCAACCCGAAGAAGCCCATCCGAGTCGATGTACGGGTTCAAACGAGCGACCGCGCCCTTCAACTTAGCGCGTCCGTCGCGCAAAATACGAAGCTCCGACTCAAACCGTCCGGTCTGCACGACACGGACCCAATGCAACAATGCGCTCCGG